>DWNE01009217.1:0-11037 GCA_018249875.1 Cecropterus toxeus | reverse complement strand
ATTCGTGTTTGTGTGTCCATGGTACCCACGACACAGGAGAAAATCCTAGTGTGGGGCTATGAGTGTAGAAAGCGTCTCTTTTAAGCTTAAAAACGCTTGATTACTCTCAGTTTCAGTTGATTGTTTTTATGCAGTCGGATTTCTGTTTCAATTTTTTAAATTAATTTATTAGTTTAACGTTTTTTATTAGTTTCCGTCATTATACATTATATTAAAGTAACGTTTACTAGGTTTCATTCGGCACCCATATTGTCATGATGATAAAAAACTCATCCCTCGCCCTCTGCCACCTCTTTCCTATTTACAAGTGCCATTTTTTATTATGTAGCCTATGTCACTCTGCACACTGAGACGATTCCAATGATATGTCATATGTGAAAATAAATTTGTAGCGCATGCCAAAGAAATGGACATAGACACATACAAACTTACATAGATAAATACGCTCGAAAAACATTTCCCACTCAAACTGAAGCGAGCGCCATCTGTCATCGTCATGCGAAATAGAAGCCTCCAAAGCCGATGCATTAGCGACTCTTACAATTACAAACGTTCATAGACAAAAGCAATTACTTTTAATCACGTTGGCCACTAGATTCAGCACTTTAATTAAAATTAAATTAAATAAAAAAGAAACATAATTACCATCGATTCACCACAGACAATTGTTAACAAAATCTGCGTTAACATTAACAGCGTTAACGTTAACATTACAATTTTATATTAAACTATCAGTAACGTGAACTTACTTGGATAAAACTACGTGTACTATCTAAATAATTTCCACTTCTAAAAAATGTTTCAATTCGAAGAGTATGCAGTCTACCTCATAGTAAGTGGACAACCCAAATAGAATAACAGTCCTTTCAGAGGTCGCTCACGGATATGTTGCTACCCTAGAGGATTGAGTCGCAACGTCTTGGATAAGTAAATCATCAGTACCACAACCTTTACACCAGAACATTTATTTATGTATTCTTTATGTACCTTAGAATTATTGTACCTCTACTAACCTGCAGGCAGTCCGAAACAACGAAGGCGGTTCAAAGCAAAAATAATGATAAATAATGAGAATGAAATACATGAATATATATTAATATTTATATATATACATATATATTGTATAACATACGTAAATACATACATATAGTAAGGCAGTGGCACCTTCGGAGTCAACCACCAAAAAGTTCCATAACGTCCATAAAACCTCTATATTCCTAACATTAGTAAACAATAAACACAAACGCTTTCTACACTCGTAGCTCCACAGTAGGATTCTCTCCTGTGTCGTGGGTGCCATGGACACAAAAAGACGAATACACAAACACCCAGACCCAGAACAGAAATCTAAACTTATCTAATCTAAAATCATTCACATTTCTGTTTGGCCGGGGATCGAACCCGGGACCCACTGCGTGTCAGACCGATATGGTGACCGCTTCGCCACGCGGGTCGTCTAACGTCAAACAATATACTATTGCTCTATCTTTTCATTAAGCTGACTTACTAATACAGGTCATTCCAACTTATTTCCCAGGAGCAGCGTATCTCTAATCGACTTCAAATACATCGTTGCATGGGCACTTATTTCTTATACAACTTACTAAAGGTGTAATAATAACGAAGAAGTTAGATAGTTTCGTTTAATAGTAGTGATACAATAAATAATATTTGTAATTGCTCGATTTTCTATCTTAAACATTTAAACAAGATGGCGCTGGAAGATTACAATTGTAGGATCGTTTATTAAAACGAACCTATTTCTAATATTAATTTACTCTTAAACAGTAGTTGGGAACCCTACTTAAAGCCTCTATAGAAACATATATTGTAAAAGATAAGTTCCTATATACGGTTATCGCCGACATTAAAAGTAATATAAATGTATTTAAATTACTTGGCTTGATTATGCCCTAGAGCCGAGATGACGCTCCTCACAAGTAAATGCCTTCGTTAAGCACGTATTCAGCTTTATTATTTAGGTTGTTAGTGAGGAAATTTATAGCAGACTTTTATTGTTTAAACTGCTAATTGTACGTTACTGAAGTATTTTATTGCTTTAATTATGTATTAAAAACGTGTTCCTATTTCTTCGTCTTAAAGTTTGAGAAATATCTTTTTTTATTGAGTATATATTTTATTTATATATTGTAGTTCGTATTTGTTTGTAGCACAAAAAAAATCTTAAGTTTTGTTTGTAAACGTTGCGGTAATTATGAAATTATAATGTCATCTGTACTAAAGAACATCAATAACAAAAATTGATATCGTAAAAGTATCTCTTAATTAAAATCAAATCATAAAGATATAAACCCCTTCTAAATTGTCGTTATAATTAAATGTATACAATTAAATACGAGTACAATATTATGCAATTTAGCAAATACATACAATCGCGGCTATAATTAATTGCTAAGGTCTACGATTCGGTAAAAAAATAATTGCTCATTTTACAATTTGAAACTAAGACGATCATTCTTTAAATTTGAGCTTTATGATAGATTTCATTACGTACAAGTATAACTTGTCTATTGAAGTCGTTGCTTTTCAAAAAGGTTGTCATTTAAGTTGTTCAAATGGTTATGTATATAAAAAGTTACAGAATTAAGAATTGAATGGAGCAAGAAACTATTGCACCAAATACGCGAAACAAAACGTTCAACTACACCGAAAAACAGGTCGTTACCCGTGAAAATATTAAACGTAATTTTTTTATTCATCTGGGGTCACCAAAGTATTGAGGTTGAGAAACAATGGTTTAAGCTATAAAAATATACAATCTAGTTTTATTGCTTCGTTATATCTAAGAGGTAGTTTAAGTGTCGTTGCACCAACTTTTCCCCTATTTCTACATTAAAGGTGTGTTGCCAGGGGAATCGTCAGACCATGACTCATGAGGGACAGTTGACATATGAATCAGAGGTTTCTACATTTCTAGACGGCCGGCGAAAGGCAGCCGCCCCCGGTAGTGACAGGAAACAGTAGATATCCATGCGTGTACGCACTTTTTCTTTTTTTCAAGTTTTTATTCTTGCGGTAAGCGAGTAGTAGTAGTAGCGACTATACCTATTTATTGTTTCATTCCCGAACCAAAAAAATAAGTTAATTTTATCGGATGAAGTTATATTTTCTCCTTTTCAGTAATATTGTTTTCACACCACTGACGTTAAGTTCTTCGTATAATGTTGTTTGAAATATTTTACACACTCTTAATATTTCTCATCAGAACCGAACATTTTCGGAATATAATCAAAAGTTGTACATATTGTTATGTGCATTCTCCGAATATGATGTTGTTCGTATATTTTACATGATCTTTCATATATCTGATTTTCGGACATTTTCGGTCCAAATAACCTCGGCATTTTAATCGCTTTATCAAAAATAAAGAGTTACATAATAAAAGAGTTATATAATGTAACATTAACGTCTTATATTTATATACAGATAAGTACGAATGCATCTAATTTGATTTGTCTACAAATATAAAAGCACGAATTAATATAAATAAAATTCTTCCTTCAATGGGTGTTGCAAGAACATCACTATTATCATGTCATTGCACTATGCTCATATTGTCTTTACATAGTCTTTATCGACTTGTAAAAAAAATATAATATCAGTTATATTGTGGCGACCTCATTTTATATGCTTTTTATTTCTTTTAAAAACTATTATCGAATTTATTAAATTTAGAAAGTTTAACTTTTTGACAATAGGAAGAAAATTGATATCGTTTTTGTACTCTCAGAAGAAGACGCAATGTTTTTAGTTCACGATATTTTGTTGTAAGTAATTTATTATTTGTAAATAGTAAATATAGGTGTGAAACAGTGCAATAGATCTTTTCCTTTCACCCTACAATATCAAAACAAAAACATATGTTATTTTAATTGTAATTTTCCGTTGAATCATTCATATATTCCAATAACACATCCTTCACAGCAACTACAACTATAAGCAGGACTTTCCACAAAACGGATAGCCCGGAAGCAGGACTGTCCGACGCAAAACGGGACGTATGGTCACATTAGTTATAGTTGTATTTGTTACGGAACGGTACGATATGGCGGTAGCGTTCAGATCTAATCAAATGCGCTTTATCGGAACGAGGAACTACGAGTAGACAACACAAGACGGGAACTACAGTTGACATATCTCGAGATAGTAATTTTCACTTTGTAGTTTTGTTGATTCTGAATTGCAACGTTGCTTACTGTTTAAACTATTATTTTATGCTATATTATTTTTTACTATAATGTTATTTTTGTACTAACTGTGCCAGATAACCAGTTCCAAAGATAACCCGGATTAAAACAGACAGTCAGACACACGGGCAAAATTTAAAAAAATAAGCTTGTTTGCTATACGTACTTATCTATTTTACATGCATTTTCAAAAAGTCTACACTCTAGACGAATACGAATATACAAACACGCAGACCCAGAACGAACATCTAAATTCAAATTTCTGTCTGGCCGGGAATCGAACCCGGAACCCACTGCGCATCAGACCGGCATAGTGACCGCCTAACCAAGCGGGTCGTCTGATATTTTAATGTTACAAACAGACACTTCAATTTTCAATATCAGCATGCATAAATTGCTTGCCACTTATAATTTATAATCTGCAGATGCTCTGAGTTCGTATATTAGGAACGAAACACAATTTTCTGGGTCATATACATTGTAGAAATTACTTTATAAACTCTTTAACAATATACTTCACCGACCATCACATAGAGAACATAACTCGACCTACTCTGAGAACTTTTTACCCAGCTGTGGATCATTTGGTTGATGATAATTAAACTGCCATGGTATGTTATGTTACTTGCACTAAGCCCTCGGTATTATACTGTCATGTCCCGTCATATATCCAAACGTTTGTACCGATGACATGCCCCGGCTAATCATATTCACTATAGTGGTATCGACGTATTGACAATTGAATAGAACGCATTGCAAATCATTTTCTGTTTCCGAGAAATACCTGAATATTAATTTACTAGATTATCTTCTTCCTATGGAAATAATGTATGTTATTAACCGAGTTCGAAAAGGAGGTGGTTCTATGTTCGACTATGTGTATTTTTTTCCATAACGTTTTTTATAAAACGGAAGTATCAAATAAGCGTGCAATGCTCCTGCTAGCATGTGTGACTTCTGACGATCTCCCGATCTGACTGAGCCTCCAATCCTGGTGGGATAACTGTAATCCCAGTAGGATTGGAGTCATACTTGAGGTAGGCTACATATACACTCCTACCTTTAAGGACTAAATTGGAATACCACATGGAAGTGTCTGTACCCTACCATACTTAGAAACTAGAACACAGTGCTTCACACTGCTAGTATAAGGCAGACATAATGACAAATGGTGTATCAGTTACTGCAAAGAATTAAATATATTATCATTTACAGCAAAATAATTTATACAAGATTATATTTCTCCGTCAGATTAATTCAATTCAACATGAATTTTCTTTATGAAAAAATGTAACAAAATAGGAAGCAAGGCTTCTGCACAGCTATGTTGAAGTAAATGTATTAAAAAATGTTTAACAATTTAGAACTAAAAGTCTAAGAACAATTTCAGCGGAGAACAAAATTCGAGACCAATCAATTCATAAACCACGATGTACTAGAAAGTTTAAAATAGAACTTGATCAAGAGCAGAATTGAACTACATGATATGTTCATAGAAAATAAAAGGAAATGCCGGTTATCATATGGGTTTTTTAAACTTTTCCATAGCCAGTAGAAACGTTTCATAGTGATATCTAGGTCAGCGTACGTAACAATTTCAAAAGAGCAATTCAGTTTTCAAATAGCAAGGCTTAAACTACTTTAAACCGGAGAACCTATTTAAGGTTTTTATATAAAAAAATGTTATTTTTTACAATATTTGATAAATAAATGTTAAGTAGATATTAAAGCATTTACTATATCCACTCACGGCGTTTCATCGTTCAAGTATTTTTTAAATATTTTTTCTCAAAATCTATTTTTATTTAACAAAACTTAACAATAACAATACAGTTATTTATTATTAATTATACAATAGTGCAAATTACTGTACAATAACATATTCAGACTTTTTTTATTTATGGTTTACTTTGTTTCTGTACTCTTAATGGGGTCCACTTTTGGGCATCGGTCCTTCCTAATAAGGATATTAGCCATTTTTTCCCGCCAAGCTTTCACGTTTTTGACCGCTGTTGATGAAGTGTAACATAATAAATTTAACTTAATAATTTATTTACATGTTCGCTTCATTATCCTCCATCATATTATTATTCTATGCCAGGCTCTAAGAAAACTGATCCTTAAGGTATAGAAAATTATGTACAAGTTCACGTATATATAATACGGTTAATATCACAATGTTAGCTACAAATGACGAGCATACATATTTTGAATCCATATAACTTATTTATTTCAAAATACACATAAATTAAATGATTGTATTTCTGTACTAGCTTTAATAAATAATGGGAATACTTCAGTAAACTTAACGATGTCCTTACCATAACAAGAACACAAGCACTCGCATAAAGCAGTTAAAAGTTTCTTTTAGAGACTCTAAGAAAAGTAATATTCTGTCATAAATTCTCCCAAGAGGCTCACCCCACTCCTTGAACCCATAAAAAGATAAAGATCGTATTTTGTAGCTTCTGCTATGCTGGTGTTTCGTCCTAAATCATCGACTTACCATCAGGCCGGGGATTTTAAGGCTTAAGAAATTGTATAGGTAGAAAATATCACATGAGGAATACAGAACGAATTTAGCGCTATTCATTCTTTGTTAGGCAGCGAAACGTAAAATGTTTTGATAGATCGAGTGAGCAAATCAAAATGTGCGGTCATAAACGTTGCCCAAATATTTTATTGACAATCAATAACGTTTAACCATTGTTTATTTGTCTAATCTGTATTTTTATTTGCCCGTCCATCATGCGATTCCCGGTCTTACTTCATTCGTTTGTACGGTTCGCTTTCGTACGTAAGTTTAAAGTCTACGTATGCATTGACCGTATCGCCAGTTAAATTTGAGTGCCACGCTGGGAAAAACAAAGGCAGAAGCGTTAGTCTTTATTACCTATAGTGTATTGACTTCAGGGTGTGTGCGGAAAAAACGTTCATTATCGGCTTTCGCGCGCAAATAAAACAAGATGGCTCCCAAGGGCTCGTTCTCTTGGTTATTGCGTCCCACAAGCAAATTTGCTCTAGGCACAATAAATGCTTAGGACTGTACGTGCGGGAACACTGCTCCGGCCAAAATAACATTTATATTATACACAACCACACAGAGACAAGATTAAACTGTGCGATACGTTTCCTCCTTTCTTTATATGACATTTTCTCTCACTACACAGATATACAGTTTATATAGTGAAGATATGAAGACTTTAAAAATCATTTCAACGTAAACAACATCATTCTAAATAGACTTAAGATCAACAATACCTATAATTATTTATTGATGCCATATGCAGACCTCGATTTCACAGTATGCAGTTAAAGGTGGCACAACCTCTTGTGTTACGATTCCGGAGGTACCACCACTACCCCTATTTCTGTCTAGTGATTGCAATGCTAAGCGCTTCTATGTTCTGGCTTAATAAGTGGGTAACGAATACATACTAATCTGAGGCGTTCTAACTTAGTCCTTAAGGGTAGAAACGCCTCAGCCAATGTCTTATCTGGGATTGATTAGAGATGTCCGTGAGTGACATTTACCATCAGCTGGAAAGCATGCTTGTTTGTCCCATCTGTATCATAAAATAATTCGGAAAGCGGTTTACAGAATACACTTACCTACCAAATTTGAACTTTGTATTATAGGAGTCTTAATAGTTTCCGAATAAAGTGGCTATGACGTACGGACAGACGGACGCAGAGACAGACATCGATTTATAAGTTTTCCGATTTTTACCATTTGACTAAGGAAACTTAAAACACCTCGTAATATTTGATCCTATTCAAGATATGAAATAAATTTATTATATTACTTATTGTGATCAAAGATTCTGTAGATTTAGTAGAAATCAGAAGGAGTGACAAGCTAAATTGAGAGTAAATACATCATCATATTAATAAATATTAAGTTCATAGCGAAAGCCGTTATGCTATTGAAACAATTAATTTTATAACCCACTCGAAACTAATCTTAGATTGTGAACACAAACATGACTTTCGTGTACCTGATACGTATGTGTAATTAGTTAAGCTTAAGCTTAACCAATCAGTCCAATGGAATCCGTAGGAAAACTAACTAACTGAATATGATTTAATAAGTTTCGAATTTTAAGTAGTAAAATTTGGTGTGTGATAAACAGTTCTACGATATTTGGGCAAAGATGCAATACAGGAATCATTTTCCCTCAACCCATTATTCACTAAAGCCACGCCTTCTTTCGCTATAATTCCTGGTCAGATTAAGAAATGATACGTTTATGAACATATCCTGACTTTTTTTTTCTTTGCGCTACCCAAAATATCATTAAAAGATTTCCTTTGTATTGAAAAACATAATGTATTTATTCAGACGCAATTAATTGGAAATTCAAAACAATTAATATATTAGGTAATATGATTAAAATTAAATCATAAATCTGTTATAAAAAAATATTCTTTACAGATTTATTTTAATTTGATTAAAAGTAATATGTAAAATTATGATAAAACTTAAATTAAACGAAAACATTTCATCAACTTGTAATTTTATCAAACAAGCAGTTACATCGCTGTTTGCTATAATATCATCCCGAATTTATTACTGAACCCGAATGGACCCCATTTGTTAGGGAGTGTTTACTTTTATTTTGTGAGCTCCAGATAATTAAAATCTTGTTTTTAATTAGGGGTCTCATTAATTTTCATGCATCATTTATTAAGGCTGGAAAACTCGTGGAAAACGGAAAAGTTTGTATTGCTTGGATTATGTTTAAAACCAAAATCACTCAGGATGAACTAAAACAACTATGATGATGAGCATGTATGAGCTTGGAGTATCTAGTTTATTATGAAACCGTTGGAACAAAACTTTTCATGCAAAAAGTTTACGTTATTATAATAGGACGTTGAGTTCGGAACGAGTTATTTAGATTGCAAACAATACGCAATTGACTTTATTTATCTAACTATTGATATTTAAGATCATATCTGAAATTAATCAATTATTATAAAAACTCATGTGATATAATTCGTGTTATATCATACATATTTGCTTTTTAAATGCATTTTTACAGGTGGCAGAACCAAAATAGATCGACCGTGGAAGTACCACCGCCACGCCTATTTCTAGCGTGAAGCAGTCCTTGCGTTTCGGTAAAAGGGTGTGGTTACCAGCTCACTTATATATGAGGCGACATCTCAGTCCTCGGGAGTAGCAACGCACCTGTAACTGCATATAGAACCCCAGTTCTAAATAAAGTTGCTTACAGAAGTCCATGGGCAGCAGTAACCACTTACCATCAGGTGGACTGAATGCTCGTTTGCCACTTCATTCTTATAAAATAAAGCAGACTTGAAAAAGAACGCCAAATTGGATATAAGCAGTTTAAATTAATAGTTCGTAACAAATACTTCATATTTAGTGTAAACTCAACACAATTCGCTTCAGACAGTGTTGTAGAGCAAATAATCTAATTGATAGCTTCTAAAGTGATGGCTTAACGTTTTAACTTAGGCATTGAGGTTTAGTATTTCAGGCTTAATATTCTATTTAGCGAACATTTTAGGAGCGTTAAGCTTTGTTCCGGTCAATTATTCGGTTACCCAATTCTGTTTAGCGAGCTACAATGTAAATTCGAACGTTTCCACGAGTATTGTAAACGAAATAATGTGTTTACTAAAAGACTTATTGTATTTTCTTGGTGAAATATTATGTGGAAGTGATTTCTTAAGATTGAATTATTTTGTTTACTGAATTATAACAATTGCGATTGTTGTTGTATCATTTTATGATGTTTTGCTACAATGCCTTTTAAATACCCATATTTTTAACTGGAGATATAATAAATATACCTAAGTTTAACATCAATTACCTGCTATGCTAATCATCTATAATCAAAGAAAATTTGAAAGTAAATAAAATCATCATGTTTATAATTACACACTTTAAACGCTACTATTCTATGGTAACAATACTTGTACTAGTACTAGTACCAGTGGCAAAAAATACTCATCTTAATTCTCAAAATAATATTATTTCGTATTTTCTTATACATAACGTTTTCTTATATCTATTACTTCAATATTCATAAGAAAATATTTAAGGCAAACATACATTCTAAAGTATTGTTTTATTTGCAGAAGTTCCAAGATTTGAAGATAGCCTAAACAACCTGACTGTGTCTTTAGGCAGAGAAGCAGTCTTCACTTGTGTCGTCAATGATCTCGGATCTTATAGGGTTGGTACATTAATTTCTTTTGTTTGTTTGAAAATTATTTATATGTGTGAGTATATTGTATATGTAAAGTTGAATGAAAACCTCTAAATAGAGACTATTATTGAACGACACACTGTATTTGCAAGATAGTCGACTACCTTGCAAAGTAGTGTTACGTACCTTGCTAGTTCGACCCAAGTACCTTGCTAGTTTGACCGGGAAGGTACTATCGTCATACCAATTCGTAGCGTGAAGCAGTTTTTGCGTTACGGTGGAAGGGTGTGGTTGCCAGCTCACTTATATAATATAAAGGGATCATTTTAGTCCTCGGGGTAGCAACGCATTTGTGACCAACTTTAGGTAGAACCCCAAATCTATTTAAAGTTGCTTATAGAAGTCGCGTATAGAAGTGAGTGGCAGCAACCACTTGCCATCAGGTAGACTTTATGTTTGTTTGCTACTTCAATCTGATAAAAAAGTATCCTGTATCAGCAATACTGTACACTGTACTGTACACTGTACTGTACACTGTACTGTACACTGTACTGTACACTGTACTGTACAATGACTTGTTTTTTTTTTTAGAAATCTTCAATTCAATTCTATATTATGATGCTTTAATAGCGGCACATCGTACCTGC
>DWNE01009216.1:0-11037 GCA_018249875.1 Cecropterus toxeus | reverse complement strand
AAAAAAAAAAAAAAAAAAAAAAAAATACAGACGAATTGAGTACCTCCTCCTTTTTGGAAGTCGGTAAAAAGAAAGTAATTAGACCATTACAAAAAATATATATATATTATTACACTTTTATGTAACTTTTTTGACGGAAACTCCTATTTATTATTAAAACAAAATAACCGACTGCAGCATTCAGTTTTAGCAGTCGGGTTTTCATAATAATTTATTGTTTTGTCAATTAAAGCAGCAAATGATTATGTAGCTATATTATGCAAGCTATCGCTCTCCCTTTAAAATGATACATGCGCTATACTCGTAAGGTCAGCGGTAGTGTTTAGGCGTGGCTTGACCTAACTGATTGGAACTTACTATAGTAAAAATTAAAAGACTAAAAAAAATAGGTTTTGAAGTTAAACTTGTGTTGGGGTGGACTTAAGTAGATGATTATACTTGAGTTTAGCTAGAACGGTTTACATTTTTCGTTTCGTAATTTTTTTTTTCATTGTTGTGTCTGGTTCTCGTAAATAACAGACCCTGTGTAGTAGAACTTTTCAATGGTTAACAGTATATTTTGTTTGGGTTCACTTGAAACTTTTTACTTCGTTTAATTAGAAGACTTTATAGGACCTCATTTTGTTAACAATCAAAATTTGTTTTTGTAAAAAAGTATGAAGTAAACGTTTTTTTAAGCAAACGGATGTTTTGTTTTTAAATTTATTTGGTAACATTCGTTCTATTGCTAATCGAGGAAGGAGGCAGGGGGGGAGGGTCGGACACATGGGAGCTCAAGCTCCATTCAAAATTTAAATACAAGTATTATAGTCCATCCGTTATATGACATTTGTTTGCCACTTTGACATTTGTCATCATTTATTTGTAAAACAACCAATGACTAGTCAATCGCTCAAAACGAACTACATAGATCCGCCTATGTTCTTATTGTTGGAGGAGTTTACATCATGTACAGATAAACTGCCCAAACTAATACGTAAATAAATTATAATGATATTGTTTAGGTAGTAGACGAAGTGTTCGCGTTAACATTCGCTCAAGGTGACCGCTCGGAGTCTCGGCTGACTGAGCATCGGTTGAAATACTGTTGTTGTTTGTTTGTTGCACCTACTGTGTGCCTCACCTGGTTATAAAGAGATCTGTGTCGCATTGCGACGTTTCTGATTAGTTATGACGTAATATCAGTCTGCTTAATGCTTTGTATCTAGGAGCAAACTTAATCTCAACAATATACGTATTTCTCATGAGGAGGACGTGAGGAAATTTTTTCTTTTGAATGATTTAGCAAAAAAATGTTTCCCAGAAAACAATTTAAATCACACACATACTTATACGTTATAGTTATATATACTTTATGTATCCATGTATGAAATCTCTCGTTCGTGATAATTGGTTGTAATTATTATGTGAAGTAGGTTTATAACTATTATTGCACACCGCACTAAAAGCGGATGTTCTTAATATAGACGTAGAATTATAAGATAAAATATTCTAAACATCAAACTATAATACCTATTCCAGCAATTAATACAAAACTAGATCATATTATTTGTTCCATTGATTATACTCTTGGTGTTGCTCTTGTTATCAAGTCTATTAATAGATATTTCGGCAAAATGTTACACTGATTACTTGCCCTACAGTTTTGCATATATTTGTACCAAACTATTTTGGCTAAATATAGTCGTTTGATGCAAAGAAAATACAAATACTAAAAAAATCTTAAGACAATCATATTTTCTGTCCTCATTGTATATTTTTATTAACCAAGTAAGAGTGGTAGGTAGGAAATAAGTTTTCATAAAAATTTGGGAAAGAAACCCTTTTATGTACCCTTAGCAGGCACGAGTTTATCTAGTTTCCTCAAAATAATAATTGCTTATGTTTATGCTCATACATTGCAATATACACTCGACTTTTTTGTTTACATTTTGGACCATACCTTGCAATGCGTTTTAAAATTACTGGAGAAAATGTAAACAATGATTGTTTTAAAGGAATAAAATTAAATTATTAGGAAATAATGTTAGGATGTTTTACCTTAGCAATGACGATGTTTATATGGTTTTAACATCTGTTTTTCCTCGATATAACTATATGCATTTTATTTGTCGGCAGGCGAAGAATCGAGACGTATCGGCGTCGTCAATCGGAATGTGTGCCGAGATTCGACCAGTCGTTCAGCGGTGCATGCGAGCAACAAAACCTGGAGACAAGCGCGCTGCAGAAGCGTTTCATTGAAGGCAAGGCCAAGCGACAGGCCAAGAAGACCGATCGCAAGCCTGACCTGCCCGCCATTAGCAGTAATCTGCACAGCAGCGTGCATGTGAGCTGTGTGAGCTACCATACTTTAATTCATATTTTCTATTATTTTACCTTTTTTATATTTTCAACCCGTTTTCATTTCGATCGTGTACACGGCCACACTATAAAATCAACTTTCAGGCGCAGTGGTCATCTTGATATAATTAATTATTGGAGTCGCTGGCCTTGATTATTCATAACACTATTTAAAAAAATGATATTTTAATTAATTTAAAAAAGCTTATAACCTAAGGCCATGAACAATTATGACCTTAGGTTCTCCTTTTGCTAAGCTTATGAACTCAAACCTCCTTCAGATTCGGATTCATAGATCAAAAAATTATATTGAAATAATAGCCTAATGGTTGAAACTGGGCCTCTCAATCGAGGGTCCGAAGTACGAATCCCAGGCAGGCAGCATTGATTTTTCAAAAAAAAATATGTGCGTATTAGAATTTAATTATCATTGCTTTACGGTGAAGGCAAACATCGTTAGGAAACCTTGCTATCAGAGAGTTGTCTAAAACAGAAACAAAGTTCTCAATGGCCTAAATTTCATTCTGAGAGAAGTCCCGTGCCCAGCTGTGAGACAGTAATGGGTTGACGACGACTCGATCAGATTATTCCAAAAAAATGTCTGACATTTGGGCGCGAAAGACGACTTTATTTTGTGTGGCTGCACCTTAATACATTCGTTCACAATTGGCCAGGTCACCATTTCCACAACTCCGAAATGACATCGATATCCTCAGCGAACATCCAATTAACTTGTTAACGTACGTTTAAGAATAATATTTTAAAAAGACATTGATTCAATAAGCTGGTCGGCCAATATCAAGTGACACAAACGACTTACGTTTACTCCTCGGCATGTATTGTTGTGGTTTTTATCTTTGTCATTTTGGATTCAGGTTCGTTATTTTTTGGTGTTCAGTCTCCTTATTTATTATTTATCTCTTTAATATTTTACGTTTAATTCATTTTGTCATGACAACATAATTAGTTGATATAAACTTAATGACAGGAAAGGTAAAGGAGGGTTATTATAAGGAACTGTAAAAATTATATTAGGTTGTAGTAATTAGCTTTAGTGCTAGATTTGTTCATTTGAAAAAAAGGCTTATTCGATAACCTGATAGACCTTAACGTTGGTAAGTATGCATCATACTATAATGGAGCATGTAGTTATTTGTAACATTTGAATCTTTGGGTTTGAATCATTGTATTAGGGTTATCTAAACTTCCGCCGACACCGTCATGTCCTTATGAGATCACTTAATGCCATGATCATCTGGCAAAATTGAACATCATACCTATCTCACTCTACATACTGCTATTTTTTATGTCATCTTGTAGCTTCCTTGTAGCTTCCTCGCGCGGTTCCCACGTACATCCGTGCTTAGGTTTCGATTTAGTATTTGTAGCTTTTTAAAAATATTTTCAATGATATTTTTGAGATGAAAATCTTCCGTGTTACTCTTAGCAGGTACTACTAGAATATTGATTTATTAACGCAACACAACGCGTTTGTTCCAAGGAAGCACATATATTTTTTTTCATGTTTCTAGTTTACAGGCAAATTGTACAGTAAAATTTTATTTATATGTCTAGACTTTTATAATATTTGTATTACTACTATCAATAATATTGGAAAGCCTCATGTATCTACCTTACGAACCTCTTCAAACATAACTTTGCATACATAATACAGCAAACATAATACAGCGGCGGTTCCATCATTATAGTCGAAGTTAAAGCTACATATTATATCATGTGATTCATCTCCGGAGACACGATTACCACACTTTATTTTACCTAATAATAATAAGTATTATGCGCTACTGTGCTAGTTTGGAGGCCGTGGAAAGGGAAATATACTTATAGGAGGCATTACAGCTTAATCCTTAAGGGTTGTAAAGCCTCTGTGGACGATCTCAGTTACGACTCTGATTCTATCTGGAGTTGATTACAGAGGTACCTAAGCTTCAGTGGCTACTCACTATTAGCCGAACTACATGTTTTTTCTTTCTATAATATAAAAGGCTAAAAACTATCGTGCTATAGGATTTTAGGCGTTTGTAATAAAAATACTATATATGACGCAGGTGATGTAAGATGATAAATGTTAATTAGTACAGAGCACGTGCGGGCAGGGACGCGGTGAATCGCGCCCGGATGTTACCCGCCGTCAATTGACTTGACCCTCTGCCACCGCATCCCGTGTTTCGTGCTCATGCGCACTGGAGTCTACCATGGCTTATTAAGATACAACATATTAATTAGCACTCCAATAATGTGTAACTGGGAAATTGCGTTTTGGCCTGGTATATAAGGGATTAGTTGATTGATATTATTTGTATATCAAATAGGTTCAAGCTTTTAATTAACGTCGTTTTTTTATTGCACTTTGACCCGCGTGGCGAAGCGGTCACCATACCGGTCTGACACGCAGTGGGTCCCGGGTTCGATCTCCAGGCAGACAGAAATTTGAATGATGAGTTTAGATTTCAGTTCTGGATCTGGATGTTTGTGTATTGGTCTTTGTGTATCCATGGCAACCACGACACAGGAGAAACTCCTACTGTGCGGCAATGAGTGTAGAAAGCATTTATGTTTAAAAAACCCTTTTATTTGTTACTTTGGGTGCTTATAAAAATGGATCTGTCACTTTGGGGAGTCCGCTATATTGGACTTAGATTAATGACACTAAACAAATCGAGCATTGTCATCAGAACTAAACGTGTATGTAATATATCTGCTTAATTGGTTAAAATTTAGCAGGATTTGGCCCCAACGTGTACCTATACGAGTAAGGCAAGTTTAACAAAAGCTTGTAAAATCGCGTAGTTAGAAGTAGTTTTAGCTTCACATGCAATTCGGTAAGACCATCATTGTACAAGACTAATGGAAAAAGCTTGTGTTATAGAGTTTCTTTCAGTTTTTTTTACACAAGCGAAGCGTAAGGCGGTTATTGAGGTCATACAGAGTTTGGTAAAAAATCAATATTGAATTAAGCATTTTGCTTAATTTTCTTATGCACTATGGAAATCAATTCATTATACAATCATTTTCATAATAGCCTCTTACTGTTCTGATGTAGGTTCCATGTTCGTTCGAATTCAATAATATTTTTTATTCATAAAATTGTTACTTTAAAAGATTTTTTTTTTGAAGTTTTGCCGAATTTTATAACCTAGTCATTAAAATCCTTTCACTTTCTTATACTTTTAAAGAAGCACACACCTACGCGCGCACATATTCGCACTACACCCACTACACTCAATGTACCTGTCAACACCATTGTATCTTATTATATGTCTTCCCCCACGAAAGTAGAGCCAAACCCCATAAAAGTAGGTCTAGGCGTTTCCAATATTAGCCTCAATATCGACACTTATTCCTATGAATAAATGTATAAATGACGAAAACTAGTTTTGATCGTGAACTGGTACCGGAAATCCGGTTCCGTAACAATGACCGGTTTGCATCTTCCAATCCTTTAAATATTAACTCAAGTTGAAAATTGACATATTTCAAACAATTCGGTTTTTTACAAGTTACGATTTTTTTTTAATTTGAATGATAGAAAGTGGTAAATCCGCCCATGGATATCTATAAGCTATTTTATATAAAAAAGAGGTTCTATCTGAAGTCGATAACAGATGCGTTGCTTCTTACGAAGAGTAAGATGGTCGTAAGGTCGTTTCCTATATTATTGAGTGAGCCGTTCATTTACCTAATTATATTAGTATCTCTGGGTCAAATCTTGCATCTTTTTTTTTTTTACTACTAACTTCCGATGGAAGTTTTTTATAATTTTTTTTATAATTGTTTGTCTTCCGTAATATCTAATATCTTATTGAATTTATCTTCATTTCTTTTTGTAGCCTTCATTGATAACTAAAGAAGGGGCGATGGAAGGAGGAAGCTGGAAAATATAGAACGTTTGTGATTAAGATTAGTATTAGAATTTTCACAAATGTTGTATATACAAATTCATGTCGATATTGGTTATTATGAGGCATTTACGTACATTTATTGATTATAGCAGTGGTTCCCAAAGTCAACTGGGCTTCGACTCGTCTAACAAAATTTCCAATGCTGGGGCCCACCCACCTCTTGGCTTTTAAAAGAAAACGTGGAAGTACTTAATGCTATCATCATCGTTCTAGTTCATTCAGTAATCTAATTCATTCAAATAAGTGAGATGGCACTGAATTTTTCATACAGTAGATTTTCCATATATGTAGTTTCTCATTCGAAGTAACCTACTAGTGGGCCGTGATGTAACATCTCGTCGACAATATATAGTATGTTTCAAAGCTATAAAAATATAGTACACATATAGAAGACATAGGCTTTTATGCCCGGGGATCGACACCGGGACCCACTGCCTGTCAGACCGGTATGGTAACCGTTCCGACACGCGGGTTGTCGAGGCATCGTCGAGAAGCCGATATCGACGTTATATTATTTTTGTCTAGTTATCAGTTCGCTTGCATTAGAAGTGTGGTAGGGCAGGGCGGGTCGGTTGTGCAAAGTGCGCGTTTCACAACGAACGCCTCGCATTGTCTCGCGCCGCTCACTGCGACGACCTCCGAGCGAGCGATTTCTGAAACTTTGAGTAATCGAACCCACTGTGATGGCTAACAACCGTTTTAAACTAAGATTATACGTTGTAAAACTACAATTCCTTGAGCTGTGACTTGTCCAAGGTCGTTGTGTTTCCATTATCGATCCGATTGTCACTCAACCGACTCTTTAATCAAAATTACGTAGAAAAGCAATCAAGTATACCTTTAAGGCTATTATTGGTAACTATGTGGATTTTCTCACACTGTTTTTAATCGACTTTCAAGTTGATAATCAGCATCCATCTAAAGCGCATGATTTCTTGAAGCAAAAATGTGTCTGTTCGAATTGAAGTCCTTTAGCGTTAGAGGTGGTCATGTCACGCATGCGTTGGCCCACGCATTTATTCAATTTGAATTTTCTATATTAAAGGTTCCGTATTATATCGCAAAATTTAACCGAGATCATGACTGTTATGAATGTTCCAGAGGTCACTAGTGAATACAGGTATCTATTTATAGTATAGGTATCCGTCAATATATTCATAATTATGTGCTTATATTTTCTCTGTGCTTATATTATCACGACACAATCCAGTGTAAGCGTATGTTGATAACGTGGATTATAATTATGCTACTATGCTATTCTTCTCTAATTTAACGAAAGTGTTCAGTTAATTAGCATGATTAATTGCGCTTTTAAAAACTGGTTTTACGTACATGTTTATGATACTCTGATAAGTCTGCGTTGCGCGTGTAGAGTTCGTCCACCTTTATTTAACAATTGATTCTCTTACGTTAAAGCCTGTCTATATCTGTTTAGTCTTATAAGAGTGTAATTGACATGCTATGAAACTACTGAACCGATATTGGTGGCTCTTTCATTGTTACTTGTCTTTGTTGGCCATAATTAGTTTAGACCATATATTAATTCTGTTTTGAACTATGTGTTCAACCAGAAAAAAATGTTTAGCTGCTTCGAAGAAAATGTTAACACCGAGACATTTTATTCTTGTGCAAAGACATTATATAATATTCAAATTTTAATCCTTGCGTCATCAACAAAATTTTATAAAAATACATTTTGCCTATTACACCATGATATTAGAACGTCATAGTAAACAGGTATCACGCGTGCCACTTACGGAATACGGGAGAACAAAGTCTGCTGAGCCAGATATTTCATTATAATTACACAATTCGATCCCCAGTGAAAATATAATTATCACAGTTTGTTTACATGATAACGTGTAATGTGATTTGTCGCGTTCATGTAATTACAACACTCGGTAGCGTGATCGAGCGCACTAGAGAAATAAACCTTATCTTTCACAATATTGCTCTCACTGTTGCGATGTTTGGGGTTAGCTAAACAACTCTCGTTAAAAATATGTAGGTATTTTACCAACAATCGTATCCATCCGTTTTATTAATCTATCTATAGCGATCTAACGCGCAGTGGGTCCCGGGTGCGATCCCCGGCCAGATGGGCATCTGAATGATGAATTTAAATTTCTGTTCTGGGTCTGGGTGTTTGTGTATTCGTCTTTGTGTGTTCGTGGCACTCGCGAGACAGGAGAAAATCCGAGTGTGGGGCTATGAATGTAGAAAGCGTCTTTTTTTAAATGTTTATATAATTAGAGATATACCTGCTGGTTAATTGTTCTTGGAGGTATACACAGATAATAGGATACTAAACGGTACTACAATACAATATCTTTGTCAGTAAATATAATTATTTAGATTAGTTTAAACTGTATATTAAAGTTTTGTTAAAAAAATGTTGCCAAACATTGAAGTCAAATTCTATTAGAATATGCAAATGAGCACGAATGTAGACGAAGGCCTATAGTTTAATTGACATTTATTGTGCTAAAATTGCTATAACTGGTTTAAGTATGAAGTAATCAAAGAACTTGTTCGATCACTATTCTCTCTACACGTTCCGTGATGTTTGGACACGTGATTGGTTATCGGGGTCCGATTAGCATACGTTTGTTTCTATTGTTCCAGTCATATTATAATATTGTTTCCCATAGTCTTGTTCCGACATTCGTTCGATTTCGCAAGTTTTCAACATACCTAATATTCACTCTTATCAACGTTTCGTAATTTATGTACCTATGATAAATCAGTGAGATTCGTACAATGTGTATACATGCTTTGACATAAAATATTACATTACAGGCAGATTACGCTATATTATGATTATTTGTTACAGCAACAAAAATTCGGGTGCGGTGATTATGAGCCACCGGCGAAACTACAATGTGGCGGTGGCGGCGGGGGCGGGGCGGGTGAGGGTCTGACGAAGTTCTCCGTGGAAATAGTCCAGCAACTGGAGTTCACCACCTCGGCGGCGGACTCGCAACCTCAACAAATATCTACAAACGTAACGGTGAAAGCCCTTGCGAACGCAGTGAAAACATCCGGCTCGCCGCCGCCGTCGCAGCCGCCGCGCGTGCCCTCCCCGCTCGATTGCGAACGAGAGTGCAAAGCCGAATGCAAATCGGAGGTCGCGGACGATGAATTCGTCGGCCTGGACGAATGCGCGGCCGCGCTCGAGCGGGACGCCGCCTCCGCCTTCCCGGGCCTCGCGGACCTCATCGGCGAAGATGACGGCGATGACGCCTTCGAACATCTCATCACGGAGATATCAGAGTTCCCCGAGCTCATGAAAGATTTCGATCTAGACGGTGGGAAACTGAACGGCGGCGGTGGGGTCGGGTGTTTGGAACCACCCGAAGGTGAACCTGCCCCGCGGCCTTACGGCGGCGGTGAGATGTCACCGGCCGCACAGACATTGAAGCATATGGCGGAGCAGCACCAGCAGGCCACCGGGGGCGATTGGGCGAGATATAGGGGCTATGGCAACTATCGACCGCGTCCCAACCCGCCACAGATCGATCACCTGCATATGTCGCAACAGCAGCAACTTCATCTTACGCAGCCGCATCATAACCTTCAGGTACGTTCATTTTTCTATTATTGTTATTTTTGTATTATTTTGATCATCTATCATTATCATTATCAACTATAACATCAACATTGATGTGATATTATATGTGTCATAAATATCCGAATATAATAATCGAGAGTTGCATCGAAATTTTATGTATACATTCCTTACGTTTTACAAGTAAGTACCATCTTCATTGGTACTCGTGTGTACTCTGTTATCAGCGCGCCAAAGTTTCAAACAAGAAAATGTCTGTTAGTAACACCGGAATCGACGCATCAATTTTGATACGGTAAAGACAGAAGGCAATTAGAAATCTTGTATCTTATCTGTAATTGTAGTACATTATCAGACACGTCATAAAACGAACCCATTGAGTAAATTGCGTTTAGTAATTGGAAGTCTTCTTTATTGGGTTACTCGTGACGTGAAAGGACATAAAAAACATGGGAGTCTGGTGTAGTATCGACCGGGGGACAGCGTGCGCGCGCTGCTTCTCCGTTGTAAGACTGCTGCGAGATTCGAGACGACTACGACTATTCGTTTTTGTCTTTCTCTAACACCACAGCTTTAAAGCGGCTCGTAGAGACATATTGGCATTATCGCTAACACTTCAATGAAGCTATCGCCAAAAGATTTTAAAGGGTAGTGCTTATATGGCCTATGTGAATGCGCTCAAGTAATATATTAAGAAATAGGTTGAATGTAATTAGGTTTAAATAACATTTGTTGTCTTTAATATCTTATTTTAGGGGAGTCACATACCCGCCAAGTAAAGTTCTATAAATTAAAATTGCAATATTTACTTTGTTAAGTTGCATATTATATTAATTTCATGCATTATTTTATTGAATCTGTGCTAGCTTAGTGGTTCAAACACGGCCTCTCAATTGGGAGGTCCGAGGTTCAAATGCGTTTCAATTTTCAACGCAGAATTTTTTTGGATTAGTTTATTTGTTGAGAAAATCTTTATGATAAGTAACATCACGGTCAGGTCCTTACGGTACTGCTTTGAAGTGCAAGGGAAGTCGCAGGGCATGACTAGTCATAAGTATTGACCCGACGACGACCCGCGTGGCCGAGCGGTTAACATACCGATCTAAAGCGCAGTGGGTCCCGGGTTCGAACCCCGGCCAGACAGGCATCTGAATGATGAGTTTAGATTTCTGTTCTGGGTCTGGGTGTTTGTGTATTCGTCTTTGT
>DWNE01009215.1:0-11037 GCA_018249875.1 Cecropterus toxeus | reverse complement strand
CGGGTGATCGTGAACGGGGGGAGTGGGAGTACATCGTGTACCACATCGCGACGAACCGCAATGGCGGTTCCCCTAAAAGGGTACCCCGTCCGCGATATTTCGTCGCGGCGGTACACGGTGTGTTCTGTATGAAGTTGCTTACAGATTTCCATGGACGGCAGCGGTCTCTTACCATCAGGTGGACTGCATGCTCGTTTGTTAGTTCAATGTTATATAAAAGGCACAAACACTTTGACAAGGAATCTAAATTCAGCATTCAAATATCTCTCTAACCGGGAATCGAACCTGAAACTCACTGCGTATCCAGAATGTTACATTGATCGCACTGCCATACGGGTTAAATATCCCATAGTCACTAATATCCCCTATTACCAGAACGATAAATATTTCGTACAAGAAAATATATTTAACGAGACAAAGTTACTTCGCACGTCGAATAGAACAAAATTGGCTACTAATTTGTACAATCGCTAACAAAAATGTTCCGTGACGTTTACTATCGTCGTGATAGAGATAACGGAACGCTAAAGGTTTATGTTCTACATTTACGACACACTAAATGCTGTTGTTTTTGGGTTCGGCAGTTCTAAGTGTCCGTGTTATTCTTATATAGGTCAGTACGTTATTATTATACGTGTGTTTACGTTTGAGAATTCGTGTACAACATGCTTGCGTGAGATGCGTGTTAAATATTATAAGCTTTTATGAATATTTTGTTTCGCGATGTTACGCATAACGTTATTAATGATCTTTATAGAGTTTGTAAATAATATTTATGTATATTTTTTTATCTATACACATTTTACTCTCTTAGATACAAAATATAAAAAAACGAGCATGCGGTCGTCTGGATAATAGTGGTTATTACCACATAATTAACTGTAACTGTGACTTTAGGAGAACTAAAGCGGTTGCCTCATATTTAAATCAACCGACATTCTTACCATACCAACTGAGCACCTGAACTGCTTCACGATAGAAATAAGTGTGACGGTGGTACCTTCCCATTCAAAGTTCTGGTCCCTTTTTTTCGAAGGGGACATTTTTTAAGGTACCTGTCGCCTTGGGAGTGATGCCGACTCATGTGAGACTCTTTCCCACTAAATCCCCTGGTGGCCGTCTTCAACGCTGCGAAAAGAACTCCGGCACCTCCAAAGGAACGCAACAAGAGTCCTTTGAGCGCATAGCCCCATCGGGCTCAACCCAGGTGGACATGGAACTCCACTACACTAATTGGTGTTTACGACAGTATACGACCACACATACCGCCGTCCTTCCCATGGTCGGTGGATGGGCGATTCGAGCTCCCACTTTTACCTACGGCAACTCCCGAAGCCCTCTTTCAGTAGCCCTATTCTGATCTCGGAATTACATTGACCTACGTCTTTCTAAACTAATAGAAGGTAATTTTAAGCAAATATAATTATATTTACATAAGAATCGATCTGAATCAAATCAAAGAGACAAGATGATACTGTCCTTTCATATGCTACGTTCTAATTAAAAATTCAGTGACGGCCATTTACGGTTCCCTAATAATTAATTAGGTCACCGGAAGCCACGTACTAATCTCACAGTACCACTAAATTGGGTCACTCTGATCATGTGAATAGCTTTCTTTGTGATGCCTGTTCTTTGTCTTTGTATTTGCTTATTGGTTCCTCTTTCCAACAGCTCGATTTAACATGGAGTCATAGCCAATTGTTAACTGACAAAATATATACTTTCTCTATAATATGTAACAGGCAAACGAGCACGCAGTTCATATGATGTTAAGTGGTCACTTTCACCCACTGACATCTGTAACCAGCCCCAGATAATATCAGTCTTACATGAGATTAGCCACAGATGCGTTGCTATCTGTGGACTAAATTAGAGCGCCTTGGATATTTTTTTTCTGTAAAACGCCCTTCTGGCCACAAAAGCATCGCATAACACTATAAGACACTATTAGACAGAAATAGATGTGGCAGTAGTGCTTCCGAAGTCAAACGACACAAACTTCTACCGCCTTACGTTTTAATAATGTTATTCAAAACCCCTTACTTATTGAGATTTTGCATACATGAATGACGCCAAATCTGCATGGACATCAGCCTGCTCATCACTATTTTCTTAAGCTTTAATGTTTAAAAAAATGGTGCAAAAATAAACCTCATTTTAAATTAACTCATAAATTACTATTAAAAGTAAATAATAAACAAAAGAGTAATTCATCTGTAGCTGACCGTACATAGGTATTAAGTTAAGTTCGTTATATTAATCAATTCAATCAATATTAATCAATATATCAATTTAAGTTACAAAAATATCGATATCTATACTAATACATAAAAATGAGATGGTGTGTGTCTTACTTTGTGGTACTTACTCAATCGAGAAAAAACCACTGGTCCGATTTATATGAAATTTTCCATGCATGTAGCTTATTATTTTGGTCAACCTATTTAACTTTTGATTTCGATCAAAAGTATATTTTGCACTATTTAAAGATAGCGACTATTTTAAAAGCTTTTATTGATGTCCTATAGAGAAGCACTTCAGCTAGTAATTTATAACTTAATAACTAATATTGGAAGACAAAAAGTAAAAATCACTAAGTGCCTTTACAGTCATAAACGAATTCTCTTTACTCACGAACTCTATAATAACGTTTTCATTGGACATTTTTTGTAGTATATAATAAGTCAACTACGTGTTAGCCTCTAATGCTTCTTTGACACGAATGTACTTGACGCAGATTTGAGTTGGACATTTAGTTATTTTTTAAGAATAAAGAATCATAAAATAAAACTTCAAATACTCGTACAGTAAAAAAGAGTAAAATACACTAAAATTTGAGTTTAATTTCTTAATACCATATATTTTTTTAATAAAAGTATCCGCCATAAACATTGTTAACTCCAAATTAAACACACTGACCATGAGCTTAATAAATAAGATTATAGGAAACGCCACTTTTGAGTAGATTTATCAAGTTTTATTTTTAAATTTCGAGCGGGTTGATCTAGTTTATTCAATTCATTAATATTATATTATATAATAGAGTTAATTTGTTTAGTTGTACACGCTAATCTCAGGAACTTCTGGTTCGGATTGAAAAAATGTTTAAGTTTAATAGACCATCTATTGAGGAAGGCTACAGGCTATATAACATCACGCATTTTTTGATATTTTTAGGGTTCCGTAGCCAAATGGCAAAAATCAGTACCCTTATAGATTCGTCATGTCTGTCTGTCCGTTCGTCTGTCTGTCCGTCCGTCTCTCCGTCGGTCCGTCTATGTGTATGTCACAGCAATTACATTTGGAAACTATTAAGACTGCAGAGTTAAAACTTGGTAGGTAAGTGTATTCAGTTAACCGCTCTCCGAATTATGAACAAAAATAAAAAATATATTAAATTTAGGGGGGGCTATACATGGAACTGAAACTCCATTTTTTTTTTCATCTTACATACACGTGTGGTCTATAGAAAACTCTTCAAAAATAACAGTTTGAGGTTTCCCAAACCATTTTTTGTCCAAGTCGTTAGTTCGAGAGATAAGCTCTTTCAAAACGGTAAAATGAGTGTCCCCCCCCCCCCTCTAACTTTTAAACTAAGGAAAACTTTTTACGAAAATTGGTTTGAACAAGATAAGGTAGACGGTTTTAGAGCATTTTTTCAAAAACTGAATAACATAACATTGTAATTCAAACAAACTCCATGAAAAACATACTTATGTTGGTAATTGGAAAACTTCAACTTTATTTTTTTATGTGAATGATAATACTACGGAACCCTTCGGCTGCGAGTCCGACTCGCACTTGGCCGGTTTTTTATTTCCCGTGATTTTTCTTACTGACAACTGCAGTAGTAACAACGGTAATTAAACTACCCGTGTTACTACTTATAAGATTAGGACACGGGCAATAAAGCAACACCATACATAAGCTTTTTATTTATATTACCGAAGTTTTTTGTCATTTACATAAACACACAATTCGACTTGAGCTTTTGTCTTGTAATATTTAATTTATAAATGCAAATTGTAATTATAATACAGTCGTGAACTTCGTCGCTCACGCCTATAATATTTTCATGACATGTTTTTGGCCAATTAAGCAAGGCGTTAATTCTTAATGATTTATTGACACGAATGTACGAGTACATGGTCACGGGTTCACCCAAACATTTGTGTTTGTTTTTCTAAACTTTGAATTAAAGATTATGTCAAAATTCCAACTGCTTTCTGTTTAATTTTCAAGCAAAATATATGTTGCTTGTAAAGTACTCGTAGGTAAATTTTATTTGCATTAAAATAAAATATTAAGTATTAGGAAATAAGCTAATAATTAAATGTAATAAAGTTTAGTCAGATGTTTCTTGATGGTACCTATTATATTGTCAGCAAGTATCGAAACGGAGGATTGATATTAGCTGGAGGAAGAACAGTAAAAATATGGTGTGTGATGTAATAACACATTTAAAATGCTTTCTAGACTAATAGCCCCACACTAGGATTTTCTCCTGTGTCGTGGGTGCCATGGGCACAGACAAATATGAATACACAAGTACTCAGACGCAGAGCAGAAATCTAATCATCATTCAGATGTCTGTCTGGCCGGGGATCGAACGCGAAACCCACTGCGTGTCAGACCAGTATGGTGAACGCTCCGCCACGCGGGTCGTCAAGTCTTATACAGTAACACTTCCAACTGTTCAAAGTCTTAGCTTATTATAGTACCATAATGGAGAACAAAGAGTTTTAAATGTAAATGAAAAGTATTATTATATAATTACATACCTTATAATGATTTAAAAATGAAATAATCATTATTCACATTAATTTCCCATTTAAATTATTATAAGAAAATTTAACGCAACATTTCACTCAAATACTGGTACCATTCTTCCGTATAACTCCAGTTTTACACGCAATTAATTAAGCTATTCCCGCAAAATAAAATAAATTCATAAAATGAAATATTCGTATTTCGAACTCGTAAATGTAAAATGAGGGCAGTTAACGGATATTCAATAAACGTCACGTCAGAATATTATTCGTGAAAATATTCACAACGATTGCCAATATTAATATTATTTTCAGTGGAATATTAATTTACATAATTTCTGACGTTCTGTATTTCAATGTAAATGTCACTTTATTACTACGGTCTGTTTACCATATTTGTTTTAACAAGTTTAATGTGTCAATTTCAAATATTATATTTATAGTTATTATTCTATTTATATTTTATTATTTGGAAAGGAAAGTGTTTCGATGTCGTTTAGTGAAATGGATTTTCGCTTACCATACTGAGTTAATAAAACAAACAATGCTAGTATTTCTGGAACAATCTATTGAAAATTCTATTCTACTCACAGGAAATTCTATTTCTTGATAGAAATAGAATTCTACAGGAAATTCTATTTCTTGATAGAAATAGAATTTCCTGTGAGTCAAAGGCAAATTACTCTTTACGCGCAACTTAATATTCAAAGACAAACCCGGATCGGAAAACCGGATGTTCCAAAAATTTGAACTTTTAGGAAAGAGATTGGGTGATATTATATTCTCATCCATTAACCCCTTAAAAGACCTTGTAGCTACGAGATTTTAATCAAATGACACCATTGTTTATGTGCTATGGTGTGTGAAGAGGTCATCCCTTGCCCTCACTGAGCCGCTGTTCAATCTCTAAATATTGAATACTATACAATAATTTGCAATGAGTAGATTTGAAACAGAAGTTTTTGTACCACTGAAGTTTATTTTTTTATTTTTACTGTTCTGTTCATAATATTGTAAAAAAATATGTATTAAGTACACATTTTTTTCACAATTCAATAGACATCACTCCCCTTTACTATGTTTTTATGTAGGTACCTGTTATAGTTATGCATTAGAAAATGTTTTTACTACTTTACGGCGAAGGAAAACATCGTGTGGAAATTCAGACACCTAAAAGTCTTCTTAAAAGTTGTCAAGTAGTATGATGTACTAAGTAGCGAACATGGTGGACTGTGGCCTAAAACTCCCTCATTCTAAGAGAATACCAACGCCGTAACCTTTTCAAATGCTTCAAGACAGAGCTGTACGATCGATACCGGTCTGAAACGCACCGGTTACCGGGTTCTTGAAACTTGTTACCGGGTTATTGAATTTAGGTTTCTGTTCTGGGTCTGGGTATTTATGTATTCGTCTTTATGTGTGACAAAACAGGAAAAAATCCTAGTGTGGGCTATGAGTGTAGAAAGCGTTAGAAACGCCGTGATTTTTTCAAATGCTTCTAGACAAAATTATGATAGACGGGCAGAAGCAAATGCATAGTAATAGGTCCAGTTATTCTTCTTACGACACGGAACCCTAAACCATATACAAGTAAACCACAAAATGAACAATCAATTATCTTTGAAGGCTCACTCTAAGGTCTCGCAGATACCTATTGAAATAAAGTCGTTAGCCGAATTATGTATTAAGAAGTTACGTATTTCTCCAATCTGTTCTAACTTCAGGTAGCGAGTACACTCCAACTTCAGTACAACGCTCACATAACAAAGCTTGGTAATGAGATCTTGCCTCGTTAACTCCGGCCGCCCTAAGGGCTAATGCACGTGTGCCGAATAAACTGCTGAAACGACAATAAAAACGCAGTGTTTTAGGGTTCTGTAACCAAAGGGTAAAAACGGAACACAATTACTAAGACTCCGCTGTCGGTCTGTCCGTCTCTCTGTCACCGAATTGTATCTCATGAACCGTGATAGCTAGACAGTTGAAATTTGTCGTATTTGGTGTATTTTCGTATTTTTCGTATTTGCTGTTGACGCTATGACAAGAAATATTAAAGCAGAAACTAAAAATATTTAAGGGAAGCTCCCATACAACAAGCACATGTTGGACTCGCGTAACAAGTGATAAACACTTCGTACGCGAGTACAACTCGCACTTAACCGATTTTTTATTGTACAATTATGTATTATATTTAATTAACGCTTTTGTTCGTGTAACATAAAATTTATTAGATTTTAAATAATTTTAATTCTTTGTTATGAAGCATTTGTATGTTAACGCTTTTAAGAATAATTCAGAAATATTCCTAAACAATTCCATTATGAGAATTATATTATTACTTTTACAATACTATACATATACTTCTTACTTTTACAATGAAACAATTCAAATCTTATTACTAAAATTAGGATTATAACATTTTTATAGTTAATATTTTGTTTCATACTATGATTATGAAATTTTCTAGGATTTTTGGTAATAGCGGTTATAAAAATGAATCACATCTGTCGATAGTCGGAATTTAAGCATAAATCGCAACATCTGAAAACAGCCTAGCCACCTTTTTCTCCGCGCAAGGTTAACAATGAAACTTTCCCGGTTCTGATGAGTTGTGCTAACATACGTTTTTAACATTATTGGCTTTGCTTGGTTTTGCTAGGGTTTGTATTATCTTCTTGAGAATATCTTCCATGCTTTAACATCCTACTAACATTGAAGTAGTCACCGTGGACTTAAAATATAAGTTATATTAAAAAAGAAAATCGCTGTACTCTCAAGATTTCTCAGTATTTTAACTAAACGTATTTCTTTTGAAATTTATGAATGTCGAAGTTATGTTTTTCATATCAAATATCACTTGTACTACAATGAAAAATCTTTAAACTCTTTATATGTTCAAGTCCGCCAAGCCATTACGACTGTAGAGCGTGCTGAAATTTTGAAATTCGTACATATCTAAATACAAAAGCTCGATAAACATCGGTAATGTTTATCAAGCTTCGTCTTTCTATCGCAACCGCGTAAAATTTGTTTTTGCAATGTTTATCTGTTATCTGTCTTTCAGTGTAGAAAAGTTTTTACTGTTCATCTTTTCATTCGTATTCATTAATGTTTATATTTCAGAATCATATCAAAACGCAGCATAGAAAAAACAAATATAACTGAGATACAATTTTAATGGCCTCAAATTTTCCTATTATACGAAAAGAGATTTATTAGCAACTTCTTCAGTACATCAAAAAAGCGAAGGCTTAAACAAAGATACGATTCACCGGCGCCCTACTTACCCGTTTCAGGGCAAAAGAAATCAAAAGTACACAAAAGGCCCACGGAGCTCCAAATGGGATTGGAGACAATTTTGCCCCCGATCAAGGAACCTAACCGGATAATTATGGGGCTCGTTCGTTTCATCCGTTCCATTGAATATCTGACGTCTTTCATGTTTTCTCAGGACCACTCACAATGGTTTACGTCGGATAATTATTACAGGTAGATCGGAAATAATAAGGTAGCGTCAACACTATATTATAATGAAGACGGCGTAATCAGAACACTATAAAGCCCGGATATATCCGCAATATGTCGAAGTGCATTGATAACTATTTCATATGCCATTTAAATTCTGTATGAAAATCTCGTCGCGTTTACGAACTATTAAAATATAAAGAAAGCACGAATCGCCACATATTAATTTAATATGAAACTTTTTTCAGCCATTCCTCTTTTTATATACATACAGTGAGGTATTTTGTGAATTGGTATTTTTTAATCATTCACGCTAAAACTACGGGTCGGATTTCGGTGAAATTTCGCATACGTGGTTTATGATTTGGATTAATACATGGGATTCTCATTACCATTGCAAATATGACCGAAGCAGGCGGAGTCACAGGAGTAATGTAGCTTAAATATAAAGTAACAACGACCAACTAAATTCCAAATTCTCTCTTCAACCTATTATTGTCCCACTGCTGGGCACGGGTCTTCTCTGAGAGAGAGAGAGTTTTAGGCCATAGTTCACCGCGCTGGCCAAGTGCGAATTGGTAGACTTCACACACCTTTGAGAACTCGCAGATGTGCAGGTTTCCTCACGATGTTTTCCTTCACCGTAAAGCAGTGATAATTAAATTCTAATACGCACATAATTTTAGAAAAATCAGTGGTGCGTGCCTGGGATTTGAACCCTGGATCCTCGATTGAGAGGTCGAGTTTTAACCAGTAGGCTATCACTGCTCAATTCCACATTCGAAAACATCAAATTCAAGTCTCAACCGTACGACCTTTACGGTACAGTACGGTACCGGACCGGACCGGTACGGCAACAACTTTGATCGCAACTTAATATGTTGCAAGTGCATTAAAATCAAAGAATTGAATATCTGAACATCGTAGACGCGAGCCAATCGCAACGAATGTACTAAATAAAATTTTATGCGATCGTAAATTTCGTACGCGTAATTTATTTTCCAATGCAAAATTCTCCGTCTGCGTCTCACGATTGCTGCATAGCATGACTTTGGAAAACTGCGATCCACATATTTACTCGGGATTTAAGTGAAATATTCACGACACGTCAACATTTTAATATTCTGCCAATGGTTTTATGTGTAACGTATCTGTCTTTTATCACAGCGCCTGTTCTGATTTCAAGGGTGTATATCGCTTCTATACTAATATATAAAAAGAGATGGTGTGTGTCTCTGTGTTACTCAAATACCACTGGTCCTCATTCATTTTGCTTGTATGTAGCTTATTTAACTGATCAGTCTGTGTACTTTTAACTATTTTAGTAAATTCACTAAACCCTTTGGTTTGAAACTTTCTTAATTCCATTAAAAGTAAAAAAGGAACGCTAAAACTTAGAAAACTTTTGATTGCATATACGAGGATAGCATTAAATTTTCCATTCGGAAGGTCCTTCTCACTTTTCATGTACCTCCAATGTTTAGCAAGTAAAACCTGAATTTTATGTCATGTAACGAAGCACGGGTCCTTAAGCTAGTTTTATTACAGCTCGTCTGCAGCGATACTCCCAATGATATTCTGCCTTTTATCACCAATATAGCACTGGCCTTATCTGATTTCTATAAAAGAATTTAGATAACTCGCTTTTATTTATCAAGGTTTTATTTATTTATGTGCACATACGTAATATAAGCGCGAAATATGCAAAGTACTTAACTCTGCAAGTAAACTACCATCTCCTAAGTAATTCTAATAGATCTACTTTCTCGTACAATTTAAGGACTGATATTCTATAAGAATTGGGGTCCCAGTCGTATTAAATTTTATTTGAAATCATGTTGGATGCTTTACTATTCTTAAAACGTAAGAAGACTTCGCGTAAGTATTATATCGCATGAGGAGAATGTATTTCTTAAAGCATTGATGGAAGTGTGTTGTTGGTACCACCGCATTTTTTTTAAAGAATAAAGTAACACAAGAACATGCAGCCCACCTGATGGTAAGTGGTTAACGCCACCCATGGACATACGTAAGCACTTTCATTTAGAACAAGGTTTCTATCTGAAGTCGATCACAGATGTGTTGCTTTTCCCGATGACTAAGATGGTCACCTCACATATAAGTGAACCGGCAACCACACCCTTCAAGAGAAAAGGTCGATCGACATTGGTTCTACCACCTGGTTAAAAGAAGTTGTATGGATACTGGACAAAATCTGTAATATTCGACATAAGGGTTTACGAAACACAAATGAAACTCAATTCCAACACAAGAGACAACAACTAGATCTTACCGCGGATAAATTAAATGTCTCTAATTTGTTTCGCGCCCTAACTAGTAATGGCGTAAATCCAGAACAGATAACATAGTTAGGCAATATTTTAATTCCCTTTTTTATTTAATGTGTTTGATGCGTAATATTTATAATGATGTTGAAAGAATGTTGAGTGAAAAAACTTTACATAGGGGTTACCATTTAATCTTCATAAATGAAAACCATGTATATTACAGTGAATTTAGTGTGTACGTGTACAAATCATTTATAATTTTTAAAAGCTTTTATTTAACTTGCAATGTTTGTATGTATTTTTGGGCCAAATCTTGCAAGCTGAATTTAACCCACTTATCAGTGTCCGTTTGAGCTGAAATTTGGAGCACACCTTTAGTTCTGATGACAATGCAATTATAAGTAATCAATATTGTAATAATTCCAAAATGGCCGCCGCAACAAAACGGTGAAATACATATTTTTGTCCAACCCAGACAATATGGGTATTAAGTGAAAGAGCTTAATTTGTAG
>DWNE01009214.1:0-11038 GCA_018249875.1 Cecropterus toxeus | reverse complement strand
GGTGCCATGGACACACAAAGATGAATACACAAACACCCAGACCCAGAACAGAAATCTAAACTCATCATTCAGATGCCCTTCTGGCCGGGAATCGATCCCAGGACCCACTGCGCGTTAGATCGGTATGGTAACCGCTCGGCCACGCGGGTCGTCAAACTGTTACAATGCTGCTAGTTCTTAAATTTATATCTAAAGCCTGTTTCATACTATAATTTAAATCCAGTATCGAGCGGAACTATGCTGCCAAGTCACCATTGCAACGCGACCTAAAACCATTTTTAGGCACCAAATTTTCAAACTTAAACTCCAAAATTTCAAGATTCCGTTGTGGAATAACCACACGGGATGTAATGATAGAATGAATATTTTGAATGGTGATACCACCGCCACACCTATTTCTAGCGTGAAGCTTTTCAGTGGAAAGTGGCTGCCAGCTTACTTTCATGTGGCAACCATCTTAGTATCAACCGTAAAGTATCGACCATCGTAGACGATCATCATAGTCCTCCAGAGTAGCGATACTCTAGCTATGCTCTGCATAACTAAACTAATAACAAACAAAAAATAGTAAAACAAGAAAACTGACTGTGTGAAGCGATTTTTTTTTTGTTCATCATAAATATCTACTTTAACGCATTATATCAGTTTTCTTCAAAATAGCCATGTAAAAGTACGAAAATATTTTTTTTATATTTATATTGAGATCCATATTGTCGCGATAGTAATGATTCGTCCCTCCCATATTGATAGGCGCATTTTTTCAAAATTATATAGCATATTATGTCACTCTGCAAACTGAGACGATTCTAATGATATGTTATATATCAAAATTGGTCGAACTGTTTGAGCTGCAGCGTGTGCCAAAGAATTGGACATACACACAAACAAACATACGCAAAAAGCATTAGCCTCTGCCTGACGCAGTCGGGTAAAAAAAGGTAAAACGACATACACAAGTACGTAAGAGATAAAAAGGCGAATAAGCAGACAATCGCATGACTCATGCCCTATCCATTAAGGCAAGACGACCCTTCGTATGCTCGGAGAAATTGCAGTCACTTGTACGTATGGTGAACACACGTTAAATTTCCTAAGAACACCTTGTCTGTGAAAAGTTTTCTTGCCTGTAGTACGACTTTTTTACAATACCTCAACGTTTATGTATAAATAATGTATGGATAAACGGGGATCGTTTCGGAATTGGAACGAACTCGTACTAAGGCAAGGAAACTTTTCCCAGGCAACAGTCTCCGTTCCGTCAGTCATTTCTACTCCCTTTTTGTATCAAAAAGGTTTATGCTATAGTCCACCATACTTTAACAGACTTGCATGCTGCATTACTTCGACGATGTTATTAATAAACGGTACGATTTAAAAAAAAAATCCTAACACAAAGTCATTAATAATTATTTTTCTTTTTTTTTTAAAGTGCTTAATTGACGGTAGGTTAGGTAGGTAGGTAGGTAGGTACTTGAAAGTTGCATGAAAAGTTCTTACTAGATATTTAATAACTAGAGTAATATTTTAATATAACTTAGAAATCAAACCAGTAGTTTTTGCTTAAAGAGTAACAAACCGACACCCACCACCCACAAACTTCGCATTTATAATATTAATAAGATAATGCTAATATCATTATTACCTATTATATGTTTAAGTAGTTAATTAAAAAAAAACAATATGGTTAATTCCATCTATGCACAACACATTCATACATTATATATAATGTAATAAAAAATAAACTTTCGCATGCTTTACTTCGCATTATATTTATAAAATAATAGTTTGGAGGAAACCTTTTTTGTATTTTTTTATTTTTATCCATGTCTGTCTGTTTGTTTAGTACTTCTGATTGGCCGAAATACAGATTTAAATAAAATAAGGAAATTCAAAATTTGACGTTCTGACATTTCACTCAGAAACAGAATAAAGTCTTTTCATTACTCGATTGTGATCAATGATATTACAGACTATATTTATAAAATTATTTTGTGGTGGTCACGGGACCTTACTGGAGAAGTGGAAGTGTCATAGGCTGACCGGTCACCAAATAATGTGCACTGAAGACGGAGGTATTTATATATATTTTTTTACCTGCTACTACTAATACAAGCCGACCAAGGAACTATACTAGTACTGTGCAAGAATTTAAACTGTAATTTTTGGATTTAACCAGCGACCTAAAATCCATACACTGTATGTTTATAATAAAACCAAAATACTAAATTTAATTTAAAGGTTAAATAAATCTTAATTAATTTAATTATGATATTATAAATGCAAAAGTTAGTGGCGATATATCGCATGCTTATGGAATGCTGACTTAACTCAAAAAATATTTTTGCGGTATCGCAAAAGAAGATCTTGCAATGAGACCTTTTCGTACTTGTTGATGAGTAAAATTAACAGTTAATTAACGTTAGGGCACCAACCAATCGTAATTTCAACGTAATTTAAATGGTAGACGGTAGATGGCGCTAGCAGAAGCCTGTATCTATACGTAAATAAATTTTAACTTATCCCTTAATGAGTCAGTGTTCGATTAAGCATGCGATATGTTTGTTACTCTTTTAACTCAAAAACGACTAAAGGGATTTGGATGATATTTGGCACTCAGATAGGTTATGGTCTGATTCAGCACATATGATATTTTACCATGATAATAATTGACCATGATAGATAATCCAAGCGGACATTCTGCGGGGAAAAAACTCATACAATATAATTTTAAAATATGGATATCTTTATTTCGTTAAAATCCATGCACTGCACATGCACATTTCATAAGTTATTACTTATTATCACATTTACGTTCATTTTTTATACGTGGATGAAACCGCTGGGTAGGTACAGCTAACTAAGTACTTAGTAGAGATCATAAAGTTTTATGTTCATATTTCAAATTTTATGTATGGACTGCCTATATATTGTTGTTGTACTTAATTGGTGTTAAGTAGGTTTTAAACAGTTAAATACAGAGAACAGCAGCTTTCTTTTAAATAAATCTGGGATATCAATATCTATGTTGTAGAAAAATATTTATGTTGACCACAATCAGGGACCTTTCTGGCTTAATTCTAATAGAAACCTTAAAAACGGGGGATCTAAAGGAAAGACATTCAATTCATGATGCATTCGTTTTAATGTTTAGAGATACTAATGCATAACTACCACTATATTTACCACTTACTAACATGTAATTTGCACGTTCATTTAATATAACACTCATGAAAAATGTGTGTAAATGCAATTCACACTTAGCAGAAGTGAAACTTCTGAAAAGTAACCTACTGGTGATAGATATAGAGTATCAAGAATATTTGGATAAATTTAAAGTTATTAAGTTTATTGAATACCAATCTTAAAAATCATTTTATATTAATTGAAAGAGTTTACGTTCAAATATAAAATGATTTTTATACATATTCCATCCATCCATCATATATAAAACATAAAATACTATGTAATGTAATGTAATCTCTTTCGTTGGGCGACTCCATCCATTTTTGTTTCATAGAGTTTCAAATGACTTTGAATAAATTTCACTTTATAATAACGACTTTAAATCTCCACTGCAATAAAGGTTGCATGCCATATAAATAATTAAATATTAATTAATAAATATACAGTCATAATATAGTAATAAAATATGTAATCCGCATATTCATATTTATTAGCCAATTAAATTTGAATGCGTAATCATATTTTGGCTTAATAGCTCGAGATGAGTTAATTAGGCTGACTTAGACCTATACTAGCTGTTTTCCTGCATTGCAAGGGACATAAATGATAGGCATAGTTATAAACAAACGCCACCCAATCAAACTTAATCAGCATTTTCATTTAAATGCTAGGTGACTAATCATCTCTACAGAATGTAACCTACATCTGTATTCATAGTGATGTAAGTAATTTTAAATGTTTTACAACATAATGAACTGTTGTACTATAAACAAGAATTATTTCGGCAGACAATCGTCAATAACTTCGGATATTATAATAAAGAATACATTTACAATATTATAGACATTTCGTTACCCTGACCCCACCCACAGTCGGCAGACATGGCTACCGGCCGGCAACCAATACCAACTTAACAAAACAAAACACCTGCGGATAAAATCTCGAATTAAAACAAATTTAAGTTATTAACTAGCTTTCCTATAACATGACATTAATTTGAAACACTTCAAGAATACTATTGTATTAAGAAATCAAAATATATGCGACATAAAAATAAATAAAGACAAAAAACGACACAAAATCATTACCAGGCAAAATGTTGGCAGCATTGACAGTACTCTTACGACCTCGACCAATCCGGAAGAAGCACAAGGCTAAGTGATGTCGGTATATCGATATCGATATGAAATCATTTTTCAAATTAACCTTGCTTATACATTAGACATTTAAGAGTATTATAAAAAAATATTATTCATTATTAATTTTCGTTTAATAGGTCGGGGAAAAGTATTTTCGTATTTTTCATACAAAGGAAAATATTTTTTTTATTTATTTATAATTTGTATGTGCCGTTTTGATCGATGACTTGTTGCCATCTTGTGGGTACGCCATGATCTCAGTCCTGTAGAAATTGTCAGATAATTGATTTTTAAAATCTGACAGGCTGTGTTCGCAGTGTTCTTTTGAGGTTTAGTTTTATGCTTCCTGAAGAGTTCTGCAATAACCGAAACAGGTGGAAATATAATGGAGTAAGGTCAGGGCTATACGGAGGATGCATCAACACATCCCAGCTAAGCTCTCCCAATTTTTGTAGTATGGCTAATAATGAGTGCGGTCTGACGTTGTCCTGGTGCAACAACACACCCTTTCTATTCACCAGCTCCGGCCGGTATTTCTCAATAGCTTTTTTTAACCCGATCAGTTGCTGACAGTAAAGGTAGAGAATAGATAGTTTTACCCGGTGGCAAAAGCTCATAGTGAATAATTCCATTCCAATTCCACCATACACATAGCATCATTTTGTTCCGAGTCAGGCCGTGGCAAAGCCCGGTAGAGCTTGTCCATGCTTCGGCTATGATCTTTTTCGCACATTCTTATCGTATGTCACCCATTTTCATCACCCGTAATCAACTGTTTAAGAAATGGTTCGAATTGTTACGTTTTAACAAACAATCGCAAATGGAAACACGTTGCATTAGGCTTCTCTCAGTGAGATCATGTGGTACCCAAATATCAAGTTTTTTCTTGAACCCAGACTTTTGTAAATGACGTAAAACTTCAGCAAATATGGCTCTGATTTTATCTGTGACAGGGCGTCCAGAGCGAACCTCATCTTTCACACATAAATTTCCAGACTTGAAACGCTTGAACCACATTTGTGCTACTTTTATTGATACGGCATTAGGTTCGTAAATCGCACAAAGTTTATTCACGGCGTTCGTCGCATTTTTACCTTTTTTGTAATAAAACTTTAATATGTACCGAATTTCATCGTCACATACGTTCATTTTGCTTGTTTTTTTTTTTAATTTATTGCATCTTCAGAATGTCAACATTTAATGGTATTAAAACCATCCAGTTACATCCAGTGCAGCCAAAGAGGTTAGATTACTAATAATACATTCTAAATACGAAAATACTTTTACCCGACCTATTACTATAAAAACATACCATGATGGGGTATGTTTTGGGGGATGGGGTATCTATCTACGAAGTAATATATATATATTTTTTTACTTTTTCTTTATATTAAAGTATACATTAAACTATAAATCAACGTGCCGATATTATAGTTACGAAACAATTATATTGATTACTTTTTGAAAACAAAGTTCCTGGACTTATGATATTTTCCCATTACTCTTTATGTAATATGTATGTAGTATTTTTTTTTAATTATTTGGTTAAAATAATTATCGACATTTACAGAAATATTTTTTTATTCTGACATAAGTGAGGGACACCTCGCTTATGTTGGTATTGATTTAAATTGTTTTAGTAAGCTCGCCTGATCGAACATATATGTATTAATGTAATATAAAACATGCATATTTTTGTATCATTTGTAAAAAATAAACTTTATTCTTCTTTTATTTCGTCTACTTAAAAGTTCGTTGTATTAGTATTATTTATTCTATTATTATTGTATTAGTGGTTTGTGCTCCCAAACCCAGTTTTACTAAATTAAATTGTTTTCTCACTATAAAGTGGTGAAAAATATTTAGTATCCTGTTATTTGGATATTGCAATACAATTTTGAAAGAATTATTATTATTCTGTTAGGATACATTTAATAACAATTAGTATAATTCATTGCAACGAATATTATATAAAATGTATTTCAAAAAACTAAAAATACCATTAGTAAAAATTATACGCACACTAATACATATTGTTTTTTATAAAAATAGGTAATAAACATAATATCATAAGTAGATGAACACAAAACCTTTCATTTTAAATCAAGGAACACACTCCAAATTTGGTAATGTGACGCAATGCGACAAATTTTATCGACACAACACGGAAGGTTCGCGCACATCTCTATCCAATACCTCGCTTTCGTGGCTAGCGTCGAGCTCCACAAGATTATTCTTCAACCAGCCACGACAGTACGTGGTGCGTGCGGAGCAGAAATATTAGTGTATAAGTAATTTATTAAGTTCACATCCACAAAATGAGGGAAATCGTGCATATCCAGGCCGGTCAGTGCGGCAACCAAATCGGAGCTAAGGTAAGAACACTTTTGTTTCTGTTAAATTTACTTTTTTAGTCGTCGACCGCCGGAGAATTTGCGGCCGGCATTTTGTGACGCCAACCACACGAGCGACGGGCCCACCGCGTAGATTTCTATTTTATTAACCTCCTTTATTCTTTAATTTGTTATTTCTAACGTATTGTTTTGTCTAAATTTTGACTTGAAGATTTTTATGATTACACGATTGACTTTGGTACAATTTTCTCGTTTTTCACGTCTAAACTTGACTCTAGTGTAATAAAATATTGATAAAATATACTGTTAGTCATAAAGCAATGTTTAAAAAGTCTGTTCAACCGGCTGCGGGACGAAGCGACGATCGATCAGAACCGAACACTTGATTCGAGTCCGTTCTTCCACGTGTTTTGTCGCCATTTGCAGTTTTGCGGGCCGTGTTACACTTAATTTCACATTTGTATGCTGATTCTCAGCTACTCAAGTATAGGACGTAAATTTGAAACTGGACTTTGAATCGTACCAAGCTGTTTATAAGTATGTTCTTTACCCGACCGTTATGTCAGAGAAAACCGTTAGTACGCTACATAGTTCAAAAAGCTTCAAGGTTACAATAGGCGTCCCTTGATAAAGGGCCAACGGCCAATCAAATGGCCGCGTCCTGTAACGTTCGGAATTCAAGTAGATGCAGATAAATAACAGGTCGAAGCCACCATATGGCGGATGAGCGGGCGTTAACAAAAAGTGTTCCTTTTTTAATTTTTTTCACGTATAATATACCATTGTTAGGGATTTTTGAAAAGGAAACATGACTAATATTGTACAAGCCGTAAAATAATAATTTAACACCGGAAAGAAATCTCTTTGTAACTCCAAAATGCACTTAAAAAAACTACTTTTTAAAATTGATGGACTGCTTAGTATCTTTCGTAAATATTGATTTTTAATTTAAAAACTATCATCTCTTATATATGAAACCATTCTAAGGCAGGTGATCGATTTTTTATATATGTATTGAAATTTCTGTTTTTTTTTCGAACTACATGTTCGCTTCCCGGCGTCGATTATCATCTTGTGCAAATTCAAGATTTTAAATTATACATACTATCGATACTCTTTCGAAATATTAAAATAATTTTCAAAGCATTGTGTTAAAAGTTTCACGATGTTAAAAGGAAAATGAATTAGGACATAGAATTCGTATTAATTAATGACACATTTATTATTTTGTTTGTATTTCCTGGAAAATGTATCATATACCTATATATTTCAATAGCGTTATCGATAAATATTCCACCCACACTAAGTATATGTAGATTATCTAGATATGTTTATAGAAAACACTCGAGAGCTTATAAAATATTTATATTAAGGCAACGGTAAATAAATGGCGCAGCGTACTTTAGTAATCACAATTAGTGGAACTAATCGATCTTTTTAATCTTTTTTACGTTCAAGAATATACATCGCCTGTATATCACTGAACATTGTGCATATCAAATTAAAAAAATATAATGCCATAGACAAAATTACAGACACGAACATTGAAAAAAAATTAGATCGCCATATTGGACTTTCGCGCGCGAAACAAAAAATCGATTATCATAATGGCAGATAGGAAGGAAGAGGCGCGCATGTTCGGGTGCAGTTCGTTGACCGCGTCTTGTTCCGTGTTTAAAATAAGCCTAGCTTCGGAAATTTTATGATGAAACTGAGCGCTCTGTTATTCTGAAAACGTTTTATGGTCAGCCATTTAAAACGTGAATTCAACGAAAATAGATAAAAGTAGGTCTGTTGGCTTTAGCTTATGCATAAATTATGTTCGCGTGCATTTCCGTGTTGGCTTAGAACTCGTGTAAAAGTATTTTCCTTACAATTTTTATGAGTGATATTATTTAAATATACTAGATAACTGTATTCTATTAAGTTATACTAAACGAAACGTATGAAAATATCACGCAAACTGTAACTTATATCGCCTACAATTGACCAAGTTGCATAATTTACAATGTGACCTACTAAATATGTATCGGTTATAAATCCGTAACCAATACTTCCGGATTTTAATCGCAGAGGTAAAATTAACTTTCTATTACAATTACATGGAAACAATGTGAATATGAATAACTATCTGAATATGCCTTCGGTTTTTTTTTCTGTTTCTATATGAAATAGTATTTACACTGATAAAATAAAATTCATTCATAAATTCAAGACAAAAATGTAACATGGTGGCTTATCTTTATAAAAAGCAAATTATTCCGGAAAAGGTGTAAATAATCTGTTAATAATACTTAACTCGTATAATGCACCTGTTAACTTCAGGTAGAATCACATTTTTTTGGAGATAAAGAAATCGGTGGAATAGCGACATCAGGTAGACATCTAATAAAAAAACGAACAGAAGATGATTTGTTACCTCCGATCCAAAAAGGACCTTCGCGTTAAAACTAACCAAACTAAAGCGTTATAAGAATGTTACAATTTAAATATATTTCTACAAATTCTGTTAGTAATTCTCAAATTTTAATGATTTTGACAAATACAGATTACCACTAAAAGCCAATAGGCAAAAGAACGCATTTCTTTTTCATGCCAAATTACAGTTTAAAAAAGACTGACTATTACATTCACGTAAAATGTATCGACAAAAATATGACGTGATTGAAAATTGATCGAGAAGTTTGCAACCGTACGTGTCGTCATATTTTTCGTGAATGCAGTACTTACTAGTCTCAATACTAATTTTTATCTTAACCTGTCATGAGGAATACAAAAGAAATTCAGTCTATTAACTTTTAGTAATCTATGCTCATGACAACAGAATTACGGTAATCGGAACTGTTAAGTCTGTAATCTGATTATGGCGCGGACCTTCGGCGTGCATCCGAATACCGTTATGCATCGATTACGGGTTATCGCACTAAATACATGTCATAGATTATAATTGCCATGACGACCGTACGCCAAGATCGATTCCGTCCTAGATTTAACTAAATTATATATATTTTTTGTCTGTACCGGCTTGTAAAATTTTACAGACGAAAATTACTAAGTTGGGCTGAAAAGCAAGAAGCTAAGGCCAAAAATAAATATTAAAAACATTTCAAAATCAGGAAGTGAAGCAATGAAATAAAGTATCAAAATAAGGTCCGAAAGTTTCGGATTTTGGAAAAATAATTGTAATATTGGCTAATATTTTTAATTCTCAACTAAGGGTCCTGTGTTATAAAATACTTTGGAAACATGTTACTTATATCGAACGAAATGCAATTTAGTAAAAATATTATTAATAAAAAAATACTTAATAACTACAAAAATCATAAATGGCCAAGGTGCATATTTCGTATAAAATCAATATAATAGTGAAAATAAAAATTAAAAATAATTAGTAAGAAATCGGCCATATTTTTTGCACTTATATACCAACCTAGTTCTATACGATCAGCATGCATCAGCAAAGTTCAAGTGAACTGTAACGTATTAAAAATAAAAAGTCCGATGTGGGTGAAAAGCTGATACTCCAGACTTGGCAGCGCGCCACCACTGAGTGGCTGGTTCCCGCTAGTGCAACACGAAGGGCACTTAAACTCACACTACTACGTTTTTAAATGGCTTAGGATTTATTAGGAAATCTTTTGAAATATACCTCTTTATACATCGATGTTAAATATAGGCGCAGGTAAATCTGATTATTAGCGCCATCTGGTATAAATTTCGGATGTAAGTATCGAACCAAACTAAGCGGGCTGCGGTGTTACTTCGACTTAGTGGGTACTGTTCATAGATGGCGTTATTTTCATCATTGTATATATTTAATTCCTGTCGCAATTTTATGCATGTTACTTGTACGAACACCAGACCTCTCGAGACGGTTATTTTTACCAAAGGAACATACAGTCTATCTCATGATATATGGAACTGAAGTTCTTCGGAATAGGGGTTCTATCTAAAGCCGATTGCGGATGCCAGGATACCACTCTTGAGGAATAAGATAGACGGCGGCGTTGATACCTCCTTTGGTTGGACCTGACTGGTTACTGGTCCTTAGCATGTCCTGTAATTCTTATATATAGGTAGTAAATTATATAGGTGGTCGAACTATATTATGTCCTTTTTTCTATGTCAAAAAGTTTATAAATGTCCAAAGCATAGCCTGCTTATCGACATTTGGTGGTCACATTACAAAAAGAATTCGTTTCATTTCGTCTTGTTTCTACGATATCAATTAGTCTAAGATCCGAATTAAGATTGACCTTCACTCATCTGATAACCGAATAAAATATTTTTTTATATAATTTTATATATAGCCAAATACGCCTTGCATGTATTGCCAATCAAAATTTGTTCATAGCTATTCTT
>DWNE01009213.1:0-11039 GCA_018249875.1 Cecropterus toxeus | reverse complement strand
ATAGGCTATATAATTTAAAAAATGGCGCCTGAAATCACAGGAAAAAAGGGGGGGATAATTTTTTTTGCTATTATGACAATATGATTCCTATAGGTCGCAGTGGTCATATACTGGTGGTTCTCTGTATTTAATAAACTAATGGGAGACCGTCCTATCAAACTAATTTCTTAGGTGTAATAATAAGAAACTGTTATCCATGCCACAAGTTAAATCTTATAATGGTTACCATAGTTCCAAAAATCACTTTATTAGGTACCTGTTCAAGATTTGTGTTCTATATTCTGCTATGTATTGTATCTACAAACCTTTGAAGAAATAAACTTATATTATTATTATTATACCATCTGGTGGAATGCAGTCCAGCTCGTTTATTACTTCCATATTATACGCTGTACGATTTCTACACTCATAGCCCCACAGTAGGATTATCTCCTGTGTCTTAGGTGCCATGGACACACAAAGACACAAACACCCAGACCCAGAACAGAAATCTAAACTTATCATTCACATGCCTGTCTGGCCGTGAATCGAACCCAGGATACACTGCACGTCGAGCCGGTATGGTCAACGCTCCGCCACGCAGGTCGCCAAATTATAAAAATAAATATGAGGTCTTAGACCTGAAGAGTTAACACTTATGTAATCGACTTCAGGTAGAACTCCTGTTCTATATGAATTTGGGAACGGATGTATTCATGGCAGTTGTAATCATTTAGCATGAAGTAGACTGAATGCTCGTTAATTACTACAATTCAAATAACATGATTTTTTTTGAAGTGAATACTTCCTTAGGCACGTTGAGCATCTTTTGGTAAAAAAATCATTGAACTCGCGTTAACGTCACCGAACGCTTTCTATATGTAATGCTATATGTAAACTGCGTATATACATAGATATACCTCCGTGCGTTATTAGTATATATTATTTATTTTCTTTTTTATTGCTATTTCTTTATTTTTAATGTTGTTACTTCTGACAGCAATAATATTGACTGCATCTTTCATGTTTCGGGCCTTAACTGAGAAATAAGATTTAATTTCTAAATATACTGTTCCGTAACAGAATATATCAAGAAGTCTTACCCAAATTCAACCCATTAACATCGTTATGAAATTTTGTTTCCATAAAATTAGGTTCTATGATCATGAGAGGCTACGCTTTAATTAAAGGCCAAGTAGAACTAATATCTCGGTTGAGATGCCGAGCTAAGATGAAATTTATTAAACCCTATCTGACACCTAAGCCTCATTATACATCTATGTATATACAAAAATAAGGTTTCTCTCTGCTTCGAACAGATCTTAGATAATTGACGGGTACATAGATTGATTGGTGTTTATATAATATAATTAATATACGAGTATAATAGTTATCTAATATAACATTACTATTATATATTAATTATATTATCTTAAATATCTTTTTTATAATCTGATAAAGCTGAAGAGTCTGTTGTTTGGTTGTACGCACTAATCCCATGAACTATGGTTTGCGTGAAGTTCATGAAATAGTTTTTAATAGCTTGTTCTCTAATTACCGCGGATGAAACCGTGTAGCCCAGCTCGTGTCTTATAAAATTTATCACTAATTATAATTGGTGATTTTATCAAACTGCGATTTTAGGGAAGTCTAAAAAAGTAAAACGTCTTTAGTTTAGAGAAGAGAACCGTACTTAAGAGGAACCCTAATAGGTTGATGAAAATGGCGCAAAACCCATTTATTTTTACCTACCTGTGTTTTTGTCCGGGAGACAATTTTTTATGAGATTTTAACGAGCAGATCTTTTGTGTTGAGTTACATAACATTTTCACTTCAATTATATTTCGAGAGACTTTTATAATTCTAAGAACAATTTCCTTGATTTACTATTCCTTATATGTTGCGTAACGGTTTCTCTGTTGTTTCAGGCAGTCGGCCGATGTAATCAAAAAGGCGAAATGAGATGAGTATGCGCGTGGCGTGGGCCAGGTGGTATTGGATAGTTATATTCACGACGTGCACGGCAAGGACTGCTAGCGACTGGCTGGACTGCGCCCACATCGCGACCTGCCGCTGCAAGTGGTCTTCAGGGAAGAAAACGGCCACGTGTGCTTCCAGCGACCTGCGCCGCCCACCATCTCTCTCATCAGACATCCAAGTCCTCGATCTTCACGACAACCCACTACGAAACTTACCCCAGGAAGTATTCTCCAACATCGGACTACTCAACTTGCAACGCCTGAACCTAAGAGCGACCAAACTGAGATCGATACATCCAGATGCGTTCCTAGAATTAAGAATTTTGATTGAAGTGGATTTAGCAGACAACGACTTAGCGATCTTGCCAAGAGATATTTTCAGAGGCAACGAAAGATTACGACTAGTAGTTCTTAGCAATAATCCACTAACGACTTTAGTCGCTGACCAGTTCCCGCCACTTCCCCATCTGCGGATGCTCCTATTGGACGGCTGCAGATTGAGGAAGATACATACAAACGCTTTAAGAAATTTGAAATCCTTGGAGACTATAGACTTACGTAGAAATCAGCTTACATTCCTTCGTTTGATAACTTTTTCTTTACCAGCACTGAAAGCGATGTCGTTATCTGGCAATCCATGGAGATGTGATTGCCGTCTCCGCGAGTTCAAAGATTGGTTTTTAGAGAGCAAGTTAGGTACAGAAGAATTAGTCTGCGTCGAACCCTCGACGCAATCCGGGAACAAGTGGCGCAATGTGCCCAGTGAGAGTATGGCGTGTCCGCCAGAAGTAAGATCGAGTACATTGGTTGTGAGAGCGGAAGTAGGATTAGCAGCGTCATTCGGATGCTGGGTGCATGGGATACCAAAACCTCAAGTAACATGGCTATTTGAAGGTGCTGAAATCCATAACAGTACCGTTGATTGTGAAATGGAAGAAACAGATACTACGGTTGACAATGATGACTCAGAGGAAAGAGTACCTGGTAGTGTTAGATGGGTAAATGTTACCCTATTAAATGTTACTTCCAGTGCAGCTGGTGAGTGGACTTGTATAGCTAAAAGCACAGCGGGAGAAGCCAGAGCTATAATTAGTTTAGTATTGCCTCGGTCTCAGACTGCTACAGCTCGTACTGCTCCAGGGATACCCCAGCTACTAGGCGTCGTTTTTGGAGCACTAGGTGTACTAGCTACTTTAGGATTTATAGCTGCTGTTGCATGCTGGCATTTAAGAAGAAGAACGGTACCGCCGAGTCGAAGTTTCACTGATCAAGAGAAACGACTAATAGATGCCTCAGTAGTTGTCAGTTGTGATCGATCTATTGCAGATATGGCATCGTCATGTGACTTTGAACTAACTGAGCGATCGATGTCTATTGACGACCAGCCAAGAGTATGTGGTTTCGATCCAGTCCACATAACTATTGAAGGTACACCTGGGGCTTTTCCACCGCCACCAGCAGAATTCGCAGTGCCAGTACCTTATGGTAATATTTTCATATCGGTCCAAGTAGCTGGTAGAGGCGAACCTGGAAAGTATCCTGATTTGTTGAGTGGTGGAGCGACATTGCCAAGGCGAAGTCGGACGTGCTGTGCCGCACCAGCGTATGACAACATGGGCCCGAGAGTGACTGCCACTGGAAGTTCAACCTGGTCACTACCCGGTGCTAGTTCTGAAAACGTCGACGCATCAGAGACTCCAGTGCTTACCTTGCCGCCCCCGCCACCGGAGTTCGTCTCCCTTTAGCCTAGGCCCCTGGTACTAGACGCTTCGAGCCTGAGGTGACCTGGTACCACGAAACTTTGGAGTCAATTAGACTATTTCCCCAATTTTATTATACTTATGATAATTTCAGTGATTAAAGTTTTGAATTTGTAAATAGTGAGTGCAGTGTGCGAGCGATGTGTGACATCCTGTGAGATTTACATACGTAAGGTTGTTATCAATATTGAAATTGTACGATACTTAATCTCTAAGGGCATCTTGTTATTCGTATGTTGGGATGTTGACGTGAGAAAGCGTTTAGTCTCGTCCTGTTTATTTCCTAGATGTTCTTTTATGTCTACGCATAAGTCTTCCCAACTTTTGTAAATATCGTTTATTCCTATACAAACTTCCCAAACATAAGACTGACCCTTTTGTCTTATTTTCTCTCTCTTTGTATCTTTATCGAGTTTGAATGTATAAAGCTCTTCACTTAGATTCAGGCAAATGATAGCTTCTAATCTAACGTATGATTTAAAAGCGAATAATGTAAAAGAAAATAAACCAGTCACATTACAAAGTATTTCGTCGTTTCATTCTTACAATTCCTATGATGTTTATTATAAACCAGATTAAAGGACAGCTAGGGGAAATTTTCAAAGTCACAAAAGATTTTCGAGATACATTAAATACCCCAATATCAAATAGCACGTTCTTTTTTAATTTCTGTTATTATTTTTAGATGAAATATAATTATAATATATCTTGACAAGTAAAATTCAATGTTTTGAATGTAAATAATCTTTTATTAATTATACATTTATTTTGATAACATTAGATCGGTTTATTGTTTTTAAATATGTAGAGAAATATATTAAAATAGTAATAAATATTCTGAACTGGTTCAATTACAAAATATGATTGATTCAATGATACATTCTAAGTTCTCATTAAAATTGTATCTTTAAATATAACACCGTAACTCGAGCCATGAAATATGCGCTTTAAACGTCAATCGCTCTGCGCAATCGCTAGCGTTAAGCGTTACAAAAGTGTATGTATGCAATTCACACAAGGAGAATAGCACACCCTAATACAAGTGAAACTTAATAATAGTAAATATTAAAATATTTCTCAGCATAAGGTTAATAAGACTTATATTTATTTCAAAAATCGACTAAGTAATCACTGCAAACTTGAGCTCTTATAAATAATATGAAGTAAAATTGTTAGCGCGATTTAAAAAGGGTTACAGCGCCATCTAGTTGCAGCGCCGAGAACTACTTTCATAACGCATTTTCGTTTTATCGAGCCAAATCACAACGTTCATCGCTGACCCCCATGAAAAGTTTCGTGGCCGAACGGTAAGTCCATTCGTTATAAAAAAAAAACTTACATATTAGACCCGTCTATGCCAAAAATAAATTCAATAACCTGTTACTTTAAAAGGTGCCCTGACCTACCTCAAAAGGTTAACTCTGAAAGCGGTCAGACTTTCAATTTAAAGTAAATTATTATAAAATTTTTAGTTAATGCTTGTAATTATTTTCACAATTTAACAAATGAAAATAGACGGCCTAAATATTTCTTACCTATTTTTATAAAATATTTACTATTCATTGAATTTCAGATTGTAAATTTGTCCTTACGAGGGCAAATTAATTACCCGACATTATACAAAGAGTATATTTATGAACATTTCATTATTATCTATAATTAATTAGAGCATTGGTATGTTAGTGGAAAATGTGTTCAAAGTTACACCAATAGTCGAACTACGGTTGAACTAAAGTCCTGACTGGCTTCGAGCATTTCTAATTGAAATGCTTTACTACGTCCTACAAAGGTGGTAGATAGAGTTACCAACATTTCGTCTATAAAATATAATATATTTTTTTAAATAACCTATAAAAATATAGTACACATATAACACATTTATTATTTTATGGACAAAACGTAACATGTAGACAAAAATATAATTATTTTAATGAATCTATACTTATATTTTTTGAAGTGACAAGCTTGTTTTGAAATTAATGTACGACGTGTTCGTAAAATTTTGATTTGGAATTGATGGTTTAAATGTAGTACAATTCTATAAATTATAGAACGGTTGGCAACCCTATTGGTAGATCTAAGTTTGCCTACATAGTGACACTATAGTAATATCAACTTGGATACCTATTTCAGATTTATACTAGACATGTAAAAATGGATTCCTCTGAACTCTGAATTGAAAGGTAAGTTTAATCAGATACAACTAAACTTTGTGTACCAAGTTTTTAGAAGTATCAATTCTCAGTTGTGTATTGGACGATGTCACGTGTAATTAATCATATCCAGACTTGATTAAGTCCGTCGGTTAGTAAAAAACGCTTTCCACACTCATAGTTCCACATAGTAGGATTTTCTCTTATGTCGGTCCCATGGATACATACAAAGGCGAATACACCAACACCCAGACACAGAACGGAAATCTAAATTCATCATTCCGTTGTCTGTCTGGCCGGGGATCGAGCCCGGAACCCACTGCGTGTCAGACTGGTATGGTGATCACTCCGCCACGCGGGTCGGGTTTGTTAAGTTAAGCGGGTGTTAAGCGCGTATAGTTCCAATTTGCAATGGTATAGCCATAATTATCCAAGGTGTTCCAAATTAGCCGTAACGGGTAGCAATACTTATATGAGCAACCACAAAATAACATAAAACCACTAAAACATCTTGTTAAGTGGATAATTTGTACATAACGCACATAGAAAGTGGCATGTCTATCACTGCATTTTTTTAATTTGTTGTCGTAATTGGATTACTATTTACTCTTTTTATTTTATAAGTACAGTAGCCTTACTGTGCTTTGTTTCGTGATAAACTCATAACATCGTTACAAGACATCAAAATAATAAGCCCGAGTGCTTAAAAATAAATTTTTGTTCATAATCTATACTAATATTTTAAAGCAGTAGAGTTTGTTTGGTTGATCGCGATAATCTCAGAAACTATAGGTTCGAATTGAAAAATTATAATTGTGTTTGATAGTCAATTTATTGAGGAATGCTATAGGCTATATAACATCACGCTATGTGCGTTTGTTTTTCTTTCTTATTTAGTAGCGGGAGGAACCGCGACGCACAGTGATATATATTTAATTTTACGCTTATATGAGTTTTGGACTAATTAGTCCATTAAAAGTATTACAATATACATATTTTTAGATTGGTCTATTTACTAGCTTTTATTTTAACGGATTTGTAATTTTTCCTTGTATTTTACTTTTTTTTTCTTATACCGTCTTGTTTTTAATGCAGAATAAGCTAACTTCAATATATTCCCATATATTTAACTAAAAATGAGCACTATACTTTGTCACTTCATTAATTTTTACATACTATGTAACTAGTGAGATGCGGTGTAAATCTACGTTTTATCTACAAGCGGCAATACTCGACAGTCTCTAACAACAAGCGATGTCACGCGACGCTCGAACAACAAACGGCGGCACTCGACGATCTATAACAATACGCGACGACAAACAACGTTACTACAACAAGCGGCTACAATTAATGGTCTCTAACAACAAGCAGCGATAATCGACAATGTCTAATAACAAGTGGCGACAATTGTCGCTCTAACAACAAGCGGCGATAATTGACGCTCTAACAACAAGCGGCGACAATTAACGGTATCTAACAACAAGCGGCGACAATCGGCGACGGTCGTCGATAAATCGCTCGTGTATTAGCTCCCTTACTAGGTGCGGTGTGTGTCAGCATCAGTACTTACGTCATCTGCTACTTGACCCAGTTCAGCCGCTCTTCTGGTTGTTGTTAATTATTTTCGGCGCAACCTTATTTCAAACCACGTTTCCTTTTTAATGGCCTTTTTATCTTCGTTTCAGTTTTAATGACACACCGTGATAGCATAGCCGCTTTTGAATTTTTATGATGACTTAACTGTTCGCTTTTGTATATTAACAATCTTTTAGCAAACATTATTTTCTTATTACATTTACAAAACCGTTAGCCATTTTTGGTAATAAATGCAAAGAAATGTTAATATATTTATTTTCCTATGGACCTTTTTGAAATTATCAGTTATATAAATGTCTCAGATCTTCACGGATTACTCAAAACCAATTTTCTTAAAAAAAATAATAAAGTATGTTATATGTATTAAGGTTTTTTTTTTCCCGAGGGGGAAATTTGTAAAGATATCTGACGTCGTGGAGGCGACGCCAGGTTATGTGGATTTTTTAACGCACTAAAACCCCTCCGTCATCGGCGCTGCGAAGAGGATTCCGGGATCTACAAAGGAACGCAACCGGAGTGTTTTTAGCGCATTGCCCCACCGAGCTCCACCCAGGTAAGCGGCTGGGCCCACCGCACCGTCTGATCTTTACGGCGGTATGCGATCACATACATTGCGGTCCTTCTCAGGATCGCCTGGCTGGACGGTTCGAGTTCCCACTCTTGCCGCCTGCAACCCCGGAAGCCCCTAGTAGCTACGACAGGCAGGGAATACCATAGCCTACAGCATCAACACCGTAGTGAGCATGTACCGTAAGTATAGGTATCGGGTGCATGAATAGTTGCTCCTGCTTCTAGCATTTGAATTAACTTACGTATAAGAGTTTGGGGCAGCTATTAAAAAGTGACCATAGTCTAGTCTAGGTAGTTACCACGTACCATCAGGTGGACTGCATGCTCGTTTGCTACTTCAGTCTGATAAAAAATAGCTACGCATATAATTATGATCGACTTTAGATAGAAATAGTTCCGTCTGAAGTTACTTACTTCAATGGGCGGCACCAATCACATACCATCAAGTAGACTGCTCGCTTGCTACTTCGATCTGATAAAAACTTAATCCAATAAAAAAACAAAAAAGCGACAAATATTAACAAAACAACACTAAACTCATAAATTAGTACAGCAAACCATTTTCTGCCTCATCGGTACATTTGTAACAAACGACATCTTTTCAAAGCAATAATTGGCTATTAAGAAAAATAAGCACCGGAAAATTCCATACAACGGTACAAAAACGCCTCGAGAAGTTTTGTGTTAGGTAATTGAAATCATTACTGTGAGCGGAGGTAATTCCCGTGAATGGCTGGGTTTGTACCACGCAAGATTTTTAACGTAAGCCGGCGTTATATTGGCGAATTTACCTTTACGTTTAACCGTTTCTAACTTTGTTGTAACGAACGAGCATGTAATTGACTTAACGGTAAGTTTTCACTGCCATTTAAATAACACGCTTTCTACATTCATAGCTCCATACTAGGATTTTCTCCTGTTACGTGGGTGCCATGGACACACAAAGACGAATACACAAACACCCAGACTGCGCCTCAGACCGGTATGATGACCGCTCGACCACGCGGGTCGTCAAATTAGCTAATTAATTCAGCTTTCTTTTATCCGATTCAAGTAGCAAATAAGCATGCATTGCACCTGATGGTAACTAGCCACTGTCTCTCATAGACATCTGTTAACAACTTCATATAGAACAGGAGATCTATCTGAAGTCGATCACAAACGCGTTGCTACTCCCGAGGACTGCGATGGTCTCATAAGTGAGCCGGCAACCATACCCTTCGAACGAAACTGCTTCACGCTAGAAATAGGTGTGGCAGTATTACCTCCCCGGTCAAATTACTTTGGTTCTACCATCTGATAACTGCTATCTATCTTACCCTACGCGAAATTAATTAGGACCCAAATAGGCTAGAACTCCTCCTAACCACAAATGCGTTGCTGTTTATTAATATACTACACTATATCAATATTTTAATTATAAAAGTTATAAAGCTGAAGAGTTTGTTTATTTGGTTGAACGCGGTAATCTCAGAAACTACTGGTTCGATTTCAATTTTTTTTTTCTGTTGACTAGTCCATTTATTGAGAAAGACTATAGGCTATATAACATTATGCTACATTTGTATTTATATTAAGTAGTAGCGGGTGAAACTGCGAGGCAAAACTAGCCATTTCATATGTGCCATTTCTTACGAAATATTTCAAAGTGTATTTCAAATACAGTAGCGTAAACCACTGTTAAAACATAGCGTTACTGAGTGGGCATGTCCAATCTACTTAAAATATTTAATAAATGGGGTCGCGCATATAATTATTTTTTCGCCCCCAAGCTCATACAATTTCATGGTATTATATTTAAGCCTCTGTGATGGTAGCCAAAAAAATACTTGCAAGAAAATATAATAATAATCAGCCTAATTATAGTTTAAAATATATAAAAATAAACATGTTTTCAAATTATTTTTTGTGAATTTAAGGTAAATCTTAAATTTACTAAAGAAGGACCTCAACCTTTTGAAAATACAAATATTATTGACACAAACTGAAGATAAGAATAATATGTATATATTTGTAAGTTTGGTTACAAAGAAAATATTTACAAACATGAATTAAACCGTACAAATTCATAAATTAAAACTTTGAACTGTCTAGCTATCATGGTTCGTGAGTCTGGCGACGGACAGACAGACAGACCGACGGACGGACAACGAAGTCTTAGAAAAAAGGCTCCTTTTTTACCGTTGGCGTCCGGAACCCTAAAAATAACACGACCCGCTTGGCAAAGTGATCACTATACAGGTTTGACAACGTGGGTTCCGGGTTCGATCCCTAGCCAGACAGTTAATCGACTGATGAGAGAGTTTCTATGTCTGTGGTGGGTTTGGGTACTCATTTTATGTTTGTGGGTCCATGGTACCCACGACATACAAAAAATAAAACTATTACGAATAGCGAATAAATACGAAAGCGTTATTAATATAATATTATTCAATATATAACATACCAAAACGATGCGAGAACTTTTGTACGAGATAATTGAAATCATTACTTTGGAGCGGAGGTAATTCTCCCAAATGGCCGGATTTGTACCGCTACGCAAGATTTTTAGCGTAGGTAAGTGGTACAATGGGAGAATTATATTTAGTAGGAATGGTATAAGTAGTAACACAATCTAACAATAACTTAATCAATAGAGTATATCTGATATTAAGTTACCATAAACATAGTGTCTGTTTGTATATTGTATGGATAAAATAAAATAACTACGTATCGCAAGAAGTAATGTTTACACTCGTATGTCTTTATTTGCTTAGATTGTAGTTTGCCTTTGTTCTAAGACTTATTAGAAAGGCAAACGAGCATGCAGTCCTTCTGATAGTGAGACGTCATTTTCGCCCACGGAAATCTGTGAGCAGCTTTATACAGGGTTTCTATTTGAAATCAGTCAAAGATTTGTTTCTACTTCTAAGGTCTGAGGCCTCTTTTACGGAGACGCGGCGCGTGGCGCGTTGCGATAGGCTGCGCGGCCCGCACTGAATTCAAACACACGGCGTTGTATG
>DWNE01009212.1:0-11040 GCA_018249875.1 Cecropterus toxeus | reverse complement strand
GGAATCGAACCCGGGACCCACTGCGCGTTAGATCGGTATGGTAACCGCTCGGCCACGCGGGTCGTCAAACGAAAAGTCTATCTTACCTGAAGTCACACGCATCGCTGCACCTTAGGATGAAGTGTGAATGTATCGTGTTAGTCAGTGTGAAGTAACAAAACATTAAATTAACATTTACTAGTATGAATATATGTGTAGACTGTGTGTCTATGGAGTTCCAATTCAGGGAGTTTTCAAATAACAAAACCTTACTTTAGTTAGATCCTTTGGAATCGACCGATCCAATAAACATCGTGTAATTGTACCTACGTTGATACGTATTTTTTTGAATTATTTCATAAAAGACAGTAAACAATGAATTATTTAAGTATCCACTTACTGTTTACTTTTCAGGTGATCATTTTCAAACAATCTGGTTTTTATATTAATAATTCGTTGATTCGATTCATATTGTGGGGACATTATTATAAAGTCCGGTGCGAGTATATATAATAGATGCTATATAACAACATAATTGCATTTATACTATACAATATAATCTGGGCTTAGCGCACCTTTCGCTCAATTGCATTATTCCATTCAATCCAATTACTTTCTTTCATTTCTTTTTACGTAGAACATTTCTCTTTTAAGGTTCCTTACAGTAGCGGAAGACAGAATACAGATAATACAGAACAGAGAATATACAGAGAATACAGAACAGAAACAGATAGTTCTACTATCTGGTGATTATTTATATTATATAGATTAGTCAGCCTATTTTATAATTGAAATGAGTTAACATTTGTCACTGGTTATGACGTTGACCCTTTTTTATTAATATGAAGTAGCAAACGAGCAAGCAGCCCACCTGATGGTAAGTGGTATCTGCCGCCCATGGACATTTGTAAGCAACTTCATATAGAACAGGGGTTCTATCTGTAGTCGACTACAGATGCGTTGCTACTCCCGAGGACTGAGACGGTCGCCTCGTATAAAAGTGAGCCGGCAACCACACCATTCCACCGAAGTGCTTCTGCTTCACGCTAGAAATAGGTGTGGCGGTGGTACTTCCCCGGTCGAACTACATTGGTTCTACCACCTGGCGAACTATCATTCTAAATTCGACTCCAGGTGCACTATCGCCACAACTGTTTGACCTAGGAAGCAAGGACTACTGCGTTCTGGTTTGAAAGTTATGTTTAAGACTCTTTTGGGATAACAGTTTATCCAATCTCTAGGACTCAAAACTAAAGTTGTCATAGAGGTTCGACTTCGGCATTATTAAATCGAAGGTTTTAAACAGTGGTTGATCAATGCCTCGAAGGAAAGATGAAAAAGGGCCGACCACGTTTTTTTTTTTCAATATCTAGGTAGGAGTATATTTTGAAATTTAATAAAACAAATTGGTTTTAATTTGTTCTTTCTTTATTATTTTTTAGTATTGCGCTTAATATTTTTAACAGTGCATCCAATTCCAATTTTAAACTCCTTTTTAGATTCAGACTCACATAAACCAAATCTACAAACTCTCATTCCGAATAAGGTTCTTATAAAAAACGTTCCTACTAATACAGAATGTGCTCTTTTACTTCATATCTACTTGGGATATATAACAAATATTCACACGCACTTACTATTGGAAAGTATAGTCCCATCCGACACAAAGTCGTAAAGGTCTTCAAATCTCAATCACTTTTTCAGTATCATGTGCAAAAATATTATATATTACATGTTTATAACGTAAGTAAGGCTTAATAAGATAAACTATATTGGAGTAGTCGCCGGATCAGTTACGTTTACGATCGGTCATTCGAACTAACTTTACGATCGCGTCTCATTCGCGTTAATAGTGTCAGTTACAATTGTTTATGGCGCTCTCCATAAACTACTGTTATTATATCTAACGTCGCACCGAGCACAATACACGTCTTGATTTTGGTTCTCTAAAGTACCAGGTATTTTTCTGACCGAAGGATGTCCTGTGTCCTTGACGCTAATACGCTTCCTTAAACCGATCACTTTTTAAGTTTTTGCCCTTTCATTGCAATGTACAGTCACGAGTATAAATATATGGCTATGGGCACATCGACAAAAATGTCTATCCCAAGAATGAGTACCATATTATCTGTCTGTACGAATGCAGCAAAAATATGTGACATTAACTGGCAGCGTAATCAAGTGACATCAAAATGAAAATGTACATTTTCATCATTATTAATTGATGGACTTTTTAGAACAGATGTTGCCCTTGGATGTTAAGAAAGTGCCCATCATACATTTATGCTCATGACTGTACATTGCAAGGTATACCCAGAAACAAGAATGTTACGGTGGTGCACTGTTTCCGCCAAACTTCACATAACCACTCTCAACCAGGTAGATATCTAATTTATTTCAGTTTGGATCTGTGTGTGTAATCGCTTATATGTATTTATGGCACCTACACAGGGAATATACTCGTATATGAGAAAAAATAGTTCCCCTCACAAAACTGAGTATTACTTAAGAGTATAGATGCTTTGGTATTTTTAAGTAATAGACGTAAAAAATCATTGCTCACTGCAATTGAAACATGGTTCTTCATATAATGGTACTTCATATAAATCAACCATACTGTAGCTGAGACCTAAGTTTCTAGATGCAGGATTTTCTGACAGATCTATAGCAATCAAAGAGAAACTCAGTAAACTTAAATATACTTATATTTAAGCAGAAATTGCTCTTAAGTTGTGATATGAGACAATGTGTTACCGGCTAAATCGTAACTACAGTACTTTGATATTTTTAGGTCAAGGCTGGCCAACTTGATTTAGGGCTGCGATTTATCGCACAGATTGCAATCCAACTCTGCGTTTTGTCCGTATTGTACTCTGATTCTATTGTAACTAAATGAGGAAGTTCTGACTGAGAGTTCTGTATTAAATTAAAGGGTCAACGGATCTTATTACTATTGTTTTATAAGATTATAGTTGCAAATGACCTTTTTTTTGTCACGAGATTTTTCTTCAAAACGTATCTAACGCCGTGGGAACAACGCCGGGTTATGTGGGATTTTTACCGCACTCAAAAACGTCCTGGTGGCCTTCCTCAGCGCTGTGTGGAGTACTCCGGAATCTCAAACGGAACACAATCCAAGTCCTCCGAGCGCGATGCCCTTTTGGGGTTCTTTCCCGGCGAGCATTTACGCTCACCGTGCCTTCAGGTGCTTACGACGGCATGCGACTACACATGCCGTCGTCTTTCCCGGGATCGCTTGGCTGGGCGGCTCGAGCTCCCACTTTTACTACTCACAACCCCGGAAGCCCCCTTTTACTTGCCTCTTACGACAGGCACGGGATACCGTAGCCCTATTCTGGCCCTGGAACTACAGGAACAACTTGCAAATGTTTTTTTGAATGACCTGGCAACCGTCCCGATGGTAAGTGGTCTGTGTTCCCATGCACATGTCTCCATGCGCAACGAACTACTTCGTAAGCAATCTCTTATAATATAACGGGTGTATCTGAAGTCAATTACAGATGCATTGCCTCTTCAAAGAACTAAATTTGTCGTCTTATACGAAAGTGAGCCGGCGAGCATAACCTTCTACTGTAATTGCAAGAAGAGCTTCATGTTAGAAACAGGTATGATGATAGAACCTCCCCGATCAAATAATACTCTTTCTAATATCACTATAAGCATTTTTCACGTTTTTTTCTTGGGGGGGGGGGCTTCAAGGCTTCGATGTACCTCCAAAAGGTACATCGAAGCCTTGAAAGAGACTCGGGGCTATGGGGGATTTTTACCCACTAAAACCCTCTCGGTGGCCTTCCTTAGCGCTCGCAGGGACGTGTAACTGTCCCCCTAAATGCATTTTTTTACCTATGAATGATCTGTTTATCTCAGAGAACTTTCCCAGAAAACGAAACATATCTTAAATTAATATGTGCCATGATAAGCTGCCACTACGTGTTTTGAGTAGACGTTTTTATTAGTCTGCGAAATGCGGTAAGTTACCTAGAGACATAATTTACATTTTACGTTCACGGAATACGAACAAAATAATGAGAAATTTACATAAAATTAAAATTAACGAACAGCCCACACCTATGATTTAATGGCATTTTATTTTAAGGTATTTGAATTGTTATTCACAACAGCTGATGACATAAAACCATATATTCCTTTCAGAATTAAATTCGCAGTAAAATTAATCGGCGATAAAATTTCATACTTCTTAACCATAAAGGAATTATGTATTTGATTAGTCCAATTAATTTGTTGAACAGTAGTGGCCAATAAAGTTTTATTCTGGCTCGCCCAGCCATGGGAGTCAATTAGGGGCAATAGTTAAAGCTTAACTGTTGTTTTATTCTGAATTTTACGGTTCCATCGTCAGGAAGAGTGGAAAGCGTCTTGTATCAAATGTACGTATCTTTTTGTTTACATAAGGTATTTTAAAGATTTAAAAACCGGCTATAAATAACAATGGAAAGTTTATTTACACTAAATAATTTACAGATGATACCCGTAAGTAACTATGTTCCGTTCGTAGTTTATTAATTCCGTTATTGCAAAGTATATGAAAGTTTTTAAAGCTGGCGATTCAGTGGCGAATTCTCTGGTGTTGCAAATGTCCATAGGCGATGGTGACAACTTTCCCTCATGTAATCGTTAGGTACATATAAAAAGAAAACATTTAGATCCAACGGGTTATACTCGTTAGTAGATAATCGATTGAAATAAATTATAGGAATCGAAATAATTATTGACATCATTTCATTTCATTATATTTGTTATATTTCAGCATATTAAAACATTAAAAGGTTGAAGAACCAGTAGTTCCACCGGGATGATACCACCGTCACAACTATTTCGTAAAGGGAACGTGAAGTAGTTCAAGCGTTTCGTGGGACGAGTGTGGAAGCCAGTTGGGCTAAATACGAGACGATCGTATTCCTAAGGTGTTTCGGTAGAACTTATGTTCCATGTAGAGTTGGTTTTAGATGACCATGGGCGGAAGTGACCACTTATTATACTTACGTACCAAGCATGAACTTATTGTATAACTTACTTAGAAGTTATTGTCTAACTTATTTATTAACTTAGTGGTTATTCCTATAACATTAAGAAGAAACAGTTTAAGATTGGTACTCGTAATACATAAATTAGGTTGTAGGCGCGCGACGTAATGTCCGTTCGCTGATGTAAGGCAGCCAGACTTATGTTTTTCAACGGATATTCCTTCTTTAGTTTAACGTGGAAGATGGAAAAATCTTTTGTGGTTCGACATCACAGGCACCATCGCTACACTACTTAGTAACAACAGTATTAAACACTAATATCCTAGATTAAATGGTGTGGCAAGGGAAAAAGTTATTCTTAACCATGGCGTTCCAATTTAGTCTTAAGGAAGCAACACTCTTGTAGCTGACCTTAGGTAAGAGTTAAATCTTACCTGGCGTTGATTTCAGATGTCCAAGTTGGCAGTGGTAATTTACCACCCAAAGGACTGTTTGTTGGCTCCTTCAATTTTATATAAAAAAGTGAGTAATACAATTGGACAGGTTTTATTTGAGAATCATAAGCTTTGAATGTCACATTGGTATTTGACAACATGGGAAGTGCATGTCAGTTGCTTTGGAAAGGACTACAGAAAAGCTAGCCATTTTTGGTTGCCCAGTTTATATGATAGTTCCTTTGACGATGCTAATTTAGGAAAATTAATGACTTTGAAAAGTACAATTTATATAGGTATTATAAGTAGAAATAAAATATAATTACAAAAATGTTAATAGCGCACTTGTGTATAATAAATAATTTGGCTAAAAGTAGTTTCATTGAAATACTAATTTAGACGTGAATAGCGTAAAATAAGTACTATTTATTATTCGATATACCGTTAATTAGTCCGTAGTAAATTTTACACGGAATATATTCTCTAATACAAATGATATTTTTTCTAAGTTTCTAACCTCACCACACCTATCTAACAAGTAGCGGGTGCGGGTTTGAATCCCGGCCACACAAACTTCTGAATGATAAATTAGGACTCTGCTCTGGGTATGAGTGTTTGTGTAGTCGTCTTTGTATGTCCATAACAACGAAGAAAAATCTAGTGTGGGCTTATGAGTGTAGAAAGTGTTTTCTTTTTGTAAAAAGCTCATGAAATCTGTATTATGTTGGTTTTATTTCAAGATTGTACCCTATTACCTGTAAGCGTGGCCACCCTATACCCCACTGGTCCGCAAACAAACTGTGTTGACCTTACAGATTGCTAGATTGGACTCATTGCCATACAAGCGAGCTCAATACCATGTTCTGTTTATGTCGATGCTCGTCAATAGCAATCTCGTCTAAATTTGACGGCCCACGTTAATATGTTATAAGATCGAGGGTTTAGGATTCGCATTTCGGGAAGGTAAACGTATGAACTAGTTGTGCTCCGCGGATTCACAGTAGTAGTAGCGAACTACATAAAAAAACGGCCAAAAAAACAAACATATTGTGATGATATATAGCTTCCTCAATAAAAACCCTCCTCAATATAATGACTATTCAACACAAAACAATTTTTCAATTCGGACCAGGCGTTCACGATATTCGCGCGTTCAACAAAACAAAATCTTCAGATTTATAATATTTAAAATAAAATAGAATAAAATAAATGAAAAAAATATTTAGACATTTGTTCTAAATTTATAAACATATTACTACTACAGAAAAAAAAGGAAAAATCTTGTTTTTACATTTCCGTTATTAACTGTTTAGTGCAAAATGATGCTAGTGGGCGTTCGGCGGCGAAATGATATTTATACTAATTCTAGGTCTTAATTTACATTTACTTTAGAGACTGTTTAATTTTAGAGAAATTGTCGCCTATGAAATGCCTACATACATCAGGTAGCCCGTACGTACTAAGCACTGAATGCCTATATTCAGTGCTTAGTACGTTTTTGTTATTAACCTACCCTAAGTATTTGTGGCGGTAGTTGAAGAGTTTCAAGAGTCGAACCAAAATATGTAAACCGATGCATTACTAAGTTGATAGACTACGCCTATATCTAATATGAAGTCTCGTTTTTTTATAGTATATAAGTAGCAGATGAGCATGCCGTCAATAACCTGACCATAACCTACCATAACCTGATAGTAAAGGGCCACTGCCGCCCATAGACATCTGTTCTCAATCTCAAATAACTTTAAGGTCTTACTTAAGTCTGAAATTGATCACAAATGTATAAGTGTTTCCTTTAGCACAATGTCCTAACTAGCACACAGCAACTTGGTGTTAGTGGAAATTGGTATAATAATGGTGCTTCCACTAATAAACCGCAAAATCTTCCACCACTATATTCCGGACCTATTTATGCTTGCAAGATTTATTGCATCATATTATGCTAAACCAAGGAATGAACACCAACTGACAGTTAAGACAAGTAAGTTAACACTAGTTTATAACATCATCATGGTCTTTAACTTACCCCGTGAACAACAACGTTGAAGTGTTGGTCGACATTGTTCGAACTTTAGTTATAAACTCATGAATGTACTAATATTATAAAGGCGAAAGTTTGTAAGGATATAATTATGTATTTCTAGCGTGAAGCAGTTCTTGCGTTTCGCTGGAAGGGTGTGGTTGCCGGCTCACTTTTATATGAGGTGACCATCTCAGTCCTCGGAAGTACAACGCATCTGTGATAGACTTCATATAGAACCCTTGTTCATATAGAAAACAAGATATTCGAAGCTACAATTCACCTAAAATATCGCTTATCTTATCGGTATCCTTTATAAATTACAGAAATGTTCAGATTTTTTTAATATCCCTTATAATTTTCGTCATATGATATTGTTCTCATATGATTTTCGCGAAAACATTGACTAAAGTTAGTCAATATGTAGAAGACTTTTGGTCAATGTAATTCAGTGGGAACGATGTGTCCTTTTAAACATTAGACTTTGCAAATATAATTACAAGGAAGTACACAATAAAAAAACAAGTAGATAAATAGAGTTATATCATATGTTTGACGTAATTCTATAACGATTACATATTAGAGATAAGTATTTAGGTTTCTAGGATAAGATTATAATTAAATGTTTGTACGTCGGCTGTCGCTGAAATCACGATTGTGAAATAATCACTTTTGCTTCTAAGTTTTACTAATTGTTTTGTTCATGTATCACGCCAGCAACACTGTTTTCACCAGATTTAACGAGTAAGCCAGCATGCCACCTGATGGTAAGTGGTTACTGCCGCCCATGGACATCAAGCAACTTTATATAGAACAGGAGTTCTATCTAAAGTTGATCACTGCGTTGTTACTCCCGAGAACGAAGACGGACGCCTCATGTATAAGTGACTCGGCAGCTACACCCTTCCACCGAAACGCAAGAACTGCTACGTCCTAAAAATATGTGTAAATTACATGTGCTTTTGGCTGTAACAATTATAGTAAAGTTAATGCAGTTGTATTTTGGTCTAATGGGTGTAACTTGCATCAACATCGTCGAACCATTAGTGTTCCAGATGATCACGAGTCTCATGAGTGAGAGGGATTGTTAACCTCCACCGGCCTGGCCAAGTGCGAATTATTAGACTTCACAGACCTTTGAATACTTTTTAAAGGACTTTTACATTGCCTCACGTTTTATCAAGTTTTATTACGTAAAAATCAGCGGTGCGTGCTTGGGATTCGAACCTCGGACCTCCTTGTTGAGAGGGTGATTTCAGATATTAGGCACTCACTGTTACATCATCAACAATCTAACTCTGCAACTTGTTAGGCGCGGATCCGCTTTAAACATTAAAAGTTGAGGTCATAGTCAGTCACACTAGCTTATTTCGTTAGTCTTCAAAAATATTTTTATCAAACTCTGATTCACGTAGATTTCCTCCGGATGTATCCATTCATCCTTAAAACAATCAATGAATAATTGATAATACGAACATCACTTCAAATTATCAGATTCCACGAATTATTTTGGAACTTGCATGAGAGGCGAAATTTCGTTTCTATTTCATTTGGCTTATATAAAGAGTTATAACTTAGTCCTCGAAGAAACATTGTGGTTGGTGACAAATGTAATTGATTCCATAATCACTTAACACTCAAGTACCACAAGTACTTTATTATATATTATTTAGTGTAAGTACATGACTAATTTTTATAGTAATGTTAACAAACCAATCTAATCTCACGTACGACCCTATCTGAGTAATATCTAATAGACAAAGATAGCATTATATTTAGGCAAAATTTTAACTTATCTTTGCATACAATAAAATGATAAACTTAGCATACCAATGGAATAGTACGCGTAATTATGATAATAATATTTGTAATCTAATATAAACATTCCATCGTTTTTTATGAACTTATTGTAACAGAAGAATGTAGTCCAGTCCAAGTGATTGTGAACTAAAATCAGTTAAAGTTATGTTGCTACCTATGCCATTATTTTAGATTACTACATTGTATGTGCCAATACGTAAAAGGTGATCAATTTAAGAAAACAAACTCGTACTAACTTAACTAAACGTAACAAACACCTATTTATATTATGTGTATATTCGTTTTGTATTATTTTGTAGTGTTGTAACACGCCATTGTAACTGAGTACCTTTCGTTTGTATTTTGATAATGCAACCAAATTTATTAACGACTTTATTCTTTTATAGGCATTTGTTAATACTACACAACTCTAAGTGCACAAACACATGATACGATATCGTTTCATCAAGGTGCAATCTGACGTCGTTTCGTGATTTTTACTATTAAAATAAAAAAAAAATAGCGTTTTAGATTCAGTGGAACCCCTATTCTATATATATGGAGGTGGTTATAAATCAAATGTTAAAAAATCTTTAAGTACAGTTGACTTAACGAAGTTGTAATACTTAGTAAAAATGTCAATGTGTATAAGTAAAGCTCATGTACCCTACAAACTTAAATTGCAATGTATAGCATAGTTTTCATTAACTTGTGGTAGGGGTGTCACTCGTCCCTGTAGTTTCGTGATTAGAATAGGGCTACGGTATCCCCTGCCAGTCTTAAGAGGCGACTGAAAGGGTTTTCCGGGGTTGCGGGCGGCAAGGGTGGGGGCTCGAACCGTCCCAGCCAGGTGACGCCGGGAATGACGACGGTATGTGCGGTCGCACACCATCGTAAAAACGAGACAGTGCGGTGGGTTACAGCTCACCTGGGTAGAGACCAATAGGGCAACGCGCTCAGAGGACTCCGGTTGCTTTTTGGAGATACCGAAGTCCTCTTTGTAATGTCAAAGATGGCCACCGGGGGGTCTTAGTGCGGTTAAAATCCTACACAACGTAGCATCACCGCCACGGCGTCGTGTACTTTTCTAAGGTTTTCCCCTCGACGAGAAAAAAGCGGTGCCAAGGGAACAAATCATGAATTATTCCATCACCTTAAAAAAATGGATGCATTTATCAAAATTTTCTTACAATAACAAAAGTGTATCGATGACGTACGATGTAGGTACGGATGCGTGACAATTGTTATCACTCGGTATCAACAGTATCGGTCGATATGAAGTGGCTGTTGCCGGCCGTTAGTCGCGCGAGCCGCATCTGTGCATCTGGAATTCACAAGTGAGTACATTTCTTAATCTATTTGGGCCTAGCTGAAGTACCCTTGCTTCGCTGAATACCAAAAAAAGGTTTTACTCGCTAAACGTTGGAGGTACATGATAAGGGATAAGGATTTTCGGAATAGAAGTTAAGTGTTAAACTCGTTTATGCCGTCAAAAGTTAGCTAATTGAAATATGAAAGTCGGAAACCAAAGGGTGTAGTGACGTAACTAAAATAGTCTCCATCTTTTTAACCGATTTCCAAAAAGGAGGAGGTCCTCAATTCGTCTGTATTTTTTTTTATGTTTGTTACATCGAAATGGGTGGTTAGAGTGGACTGATTTTGACAATTTTTTTTTTACTTGAAAAGTGTTGCTTGTCGTAGGGTCTCATTTTAATTTGGTTTACTTCTGACAAGGGCGTCCATGAGAAAAACGTATAAGTCTGAAATTTGCATAAAGGATGTGCTCGACAAATGGACAAAT
>DWNE01009211.1:0-11040 GCA_018249875.1 Cecropterus toxeus | reverse complement strand
ATGTCCATGGGCGGCAGTAACAACTTACCATCAGGTGGGCTGCTTGCTCGTTTGCTACTTCGTATTAATAAAAAAAAAATATAATGTCTACTTTCTCGTCTTACGGATTGTCGATCATGCGACGCGTCCTGATACGAGTTTAACATTTTTTACCCATCACAAAAGGTGCACAACGCCGCCAAAGAAGTTTTCACTTTAAAATATATTTTTAAGTATTTCTTCACAAGAAATACAAACAACCTAATATGTATTTATTTTCGCTACAGTTTCTACACATGCCAATATTTTATAAGAGATATATTAATAAAAAAATCTGGGTTTTATGTGTAAATATCAATAGCAAAAATGAAACTAATATTGGGTATTCCCGGAACAGACGGCATTTTCTTTGATACGAATACGCATGCCCAAAGCATTATACGAATTCCTCAGAACCTCTTCCAAACCCGTACTCGCCTGGTAAGAAAAATACTCGAATGCGGGAAAACCTCCTTTATGAAGTGAAAAGGCACATATTTCCTTTGTGGAACATTCCATTTTCTTTCATGCCCACATACCAAACATTATTTAACTTCTAAAAATCATGGTCTCCCAATAAAGAAAATTCAAACGGCCAAATGCCGGAAAAGCTTTTTTAAAACCCGGCTGCTAAAAAATCTAAAGCTCCGCCTATAAAGAGCTTTTCCGCACGCACACATGGATTAAATAGCTCCGCCCAAAATGTACATACATGTGTCTAAAACTCACTCAGTTGCAATTTGGCTTAGTGTTAGGTTTGTCCTTTAACCACTACGCTTTATGATGCCCTAGTGATTAAGGCATGAATTTTTTCAAAGCTGCAACTTGGGAAAATTCCTAGGGAATTTTCGTGTTTCATTGCTTTTCTTTTGGGCGTTACAAATCACCATTTTCAAATGGACAAACACGTTTTGAAGGTTAATTGACTGGGCGATCACATTGAATTTATAGCATACTTCATGAAATTCACGTAAAATTAAATAATAATGACATACTGAGATGTAGTCGAAAGTTTTCATTTTTTGTTATTTCGTTAACACTTTCTTTTCTTTGTTACCCTGGTACGATGAAAAGAAATATGCAGGGAATTTCGTGTTTTTGAGGAAAACTTGTTGTCACGCTCGAATTATGTTCAAAAAACTTTTTTACAATTCAATTCAAGTTCTTTTTTACCTTTTATAATTTAACTATATCTTTTAGACAATACAAAAAGATTAATATTATCTTTTTGTATCGTATTTAGTTATGATCTATCATGATGAACATGACCTCTACAATATTTTCAGCAGTGAATTTCAGTGCTTTTTTTTTCGTGCGGGTTTTCAGCAGTGTTAGCATTTTCGCCCTTTCGCATGAAAGTATACCAGAGTAACATACATGGAAGGAGATAGTTTTCCACTGAAAGCTTCGACAAGTTTCCCTAGTACTATGAACTATCTTGAACTTTTGGCAAGGTTAATAGGTTCTTAAAATTACCACAGGGTGAAAAAATGATTGGGGTATTAAATAAGTTTATGTAAAAGTAAATATTTCATTATATTACATTACATTTGAAAATTAGATGTTTTTAAATTTTGAAAAATACAACTGTAATTGCTCATAGCTCAATTAGACTAATTTGTATCAGATACATACAATATTATTTAGTGTTCATTAAAGGTATCATCATCCTGTAGTAATCACTTGTATTATTTTTATATGAATAATTATCAATTTACATGAAACACAAAATAAAATTAGAATAACTTATTGTGTAAAGCATACAATAATAATAACGATTTAATCTTCTTTAAACTTTGTTCAGCTTCAGAATATCTTCAAAACAATCGCCAAGAACGGTAAGCCGTATTGAGTGTTCCTGAAACGCTTTTCAGCCACCTTCCTTGTGTCCTATGGCAGCCTGGTACCGCACCTGTCTTAAACCGAACTTTGACATCCGTGAAGCTTTTGTGACAGCTGAATAATGGCAGTGAGAGCTGACTTTACTTTGAGAAGTTGATAACTTCATCCGTAATTCAATAAACTGTGTTCATAATTTCGCGTAATAAATCAATAATTTGGTATTTGGATATAAAAAAGTTTATTGAATTGGGTTGTAACTTTTGTAAAATGTTGAAATACTTCATAAAGCCTGTCTTTGCATCTTCATTAATCAATTAATATTTTAGACAAAAATATCCAGGTAAATTTCACCTGTGCTCACCGCTAGCCAAGGTACAAGGAAATAAGGAATCGTGGATGTCACCTTTTCCTACCTGGAATCTTCTTTCAGTTTCCTACACACACAAACGTTAATGTGGTGTGAGTTAGTTTCATGAAAACAGTTAAAAATCTGCGAGGAAACCAGTGCGCAAAGTTTTCCGTTTCATACAATTCAGGTGTGTAGAGAGGGATGAAAAGTTTCGTATCTGGAGGAAAGGAGAACTCACTATACACGCCCACTTTTATACGTAGAAAGAGAAGAGAATATAGGACAGGTATCCGTAAAAGAACGAGACAGAAAATCGCCAAACATATTTTCTATGTGTGTGTTTCAACGCGAAGAAAATTCTGAGGGAGAAAATTCCGTATGACTCACACATATCCAACAGAAATGAGTATGCATTTCTACGTTGATGTGTGGTAAGCGGAACAGGTATGTTTTACCTTCATCCGGTTTTGTTCTCCTGGTAAACAGGTACGAGGTGGTACAGGTGATGTGCCTGAAGAAAATTTTCAGGTGCGACTAAGTGACGGTATTGTCAATTTTACAGGTAATTCTTTCACACCTTAACCCACCTGATTTAAGGCCGAGTTTACTGGTAACATTATAATTTAAATTAGTAAAAAAAAAATTGTATGCCAAAAAATTCAAATGCTTTTTGGTCGGAAAAGCAATCATTATAATTTCTAGAAAGATTTTAAAAAGTATTCTTTAAGGTAAGTTCACCGTTGAAGTTTCTTCGATAAAGTGGGGGAAAAGTACTAGGCTCGCATAAACTGCCAGAGGTTTGATAAGCTCGTGAAATGGGCGGAGTCATCGCTTTCAATGTAGTCTTTCAGTAGGGATGCCCGTGTAGTAGTTATTGGGAATTTTGACGCGAATAAGGCCGGGATCAAACATTAGGAAATATCCTATAAGACTATCGGAATAATAATCATTGAAAAGCTAAACTCTTAACCGTAATGTAATTCGTATAAGTATTTTAATTCTAAGTGTTTTTTTTGTTTACTACGAAACTTATAGACATTTTGTTTTAAGCGGTTTTAAATTTCTCTGCTTGGACCGTTCACTGAAACTGCGGTGGCGCGGGAAACCGTTGAGAACGATTCCAAAGAAACAGCAATAAATACTCGTTACGCATCAAATTGATTCCGCGATAATGTTAGTCAAAAACAATATTTTTGTTACGCGTTAAATATTTTGTTTATTTTGGTATAATACATAACGCAAACACATACCTTCGTCTGTTCCAAGTTTTCCCAGAGACATTAAGGCATTGATGACATAGTATAAACTTTTAATACAGCCTCAAAATTACATTCCACAAACTAGTAACGTTTTTAAAACGTTAAAACAAAAAACCCGACTGCTTAAAACGAAATTTTTGTTCATAATGATATACCTATATTTAATTTAATGCTTATTTGCGTTTCTCTGAAAATAGTTAATTAATGGTATTAATAATAAATAAAAGTAATATGTACATTTTAGATTGGTCTATTTACTAGCTTTCATTTGATATCCATATTGTCGTAATATTAAAAGTACGTCCTTCCCCCCTTTCTCCTCTATTTTAAGGTGCTATTTTGAAAAAATATATAGCCTATGTCTCTTTCCACACTGAGACGATTCTAATGATATGTCATACGTCACAATTCGTTTGGACTTTAGCGCTCGCCAAAGTAATGGATATACATACAAACAAACATACATACGCTCGAAAAACATTATCCTACTTCTGACGCAGTTCGGTAAAAGAATAAAAGTAAAAGTTGGGTAATTCGGTCTAGATTTGTGATGTTTGCGCGTAGCCTTATTTATACTAGGCGTGCGACTTCAACAACATATTCAAGGATTGTAGTAGTGTAGTTGAATCATAGTAGCTTGTACTAGGATCGCATAACTTGTAGGAGGTGTTATTAGTTTCTAGTCCACTAGGATAGTTTTATATGAAAATTGTAGACTTGATTAAAATATTGCTTGTTTGATCAACTTTTAATGAAGCGAAGGAAAATTCAAAGTTTCTGCATAAAATTTTCACCAATTTATAGCAATAAGTAGCCAGATTAGCACTTCTCGTTAGTAGTATGTTCTTTAAATTTATTCATTCACAAATTATTTCATTATATACAACGAGATGTTGCCAGTGCTTTGGGAACTTTCCCAAGGTTAACAATTTGGATGACGCGTAATCTTTTTAAGCTTATGATTTATTATTTAAGCTTTTATTATATACTAGTTATTTTAAGTATTTTTAAAGTTTTATAAGTATATTTTACTTCAAGTAAGTATATGTATCATTATATTTAAATATATAATTATGAAGTGGCAATGGGCTGGCCACATCGCTCAAAGGACCGATAACCGATGGGGAAGAAAGGTCCTTGAATGGCGACCACGTCTAGGCAAAAGGAGCACAGGTCACCCCCCGACCAGGCGGACCGATGACTTAAAGAAGATAGCGGGAAACCGTTGGATTTAGAAGGCACAGGACCGGTTGGAGTGGCGCCGTTTAGGGGAGGCCTATGTTCAGCAGTGGACCTTGAAAGGCTCATGGATGGATGTAATTATTTGTTTTCTGATTATGGACAGTAGTCTCCATATTTATTGTTTTTTTCTGTGAAAGTTATTCTCTACATCATCTTATTTAAACTTACTTGTACCCATATTCTAAGTTATCACCACAACCACCCCACACCCAGTCAGTGTGCAGATGCCTGGGTCTAGCAGCGCGACTGCAGCCGCAACTGGAGAGCCGGCCGTCTCTGCAAGCCCTTGACACCGCTAAGGACACCCCCGCTGCCGTGATTGCGTGTGTGAATGCGGTCTCTCGGGATGCTGCGAGAAAAAAAATGGTTAAGGTTGATCTGCGTAGACTCCGAGTGTCCACCGAAACAATAATATGTTATTTCAACTCTTGTAAATTATTCTAACATTACAATTTATTTATCACTCCTTTACGGTGAAGGAAAACATCGTGACCTGCACATCTGAGAGTTCTCTAAAAAAAGAGTTTTCAAAGGTGTGAGAAATCTACTAATTCGCACTTGGCCAACTCGGTAGACTATGGCCTAAAACTCTCTCATTCTGAAAGAAGACCCGTGCCAAGCAGTGGGACAGTAGTGGTATTGGGTTGAGGAAATTCTAACATTGAAGGTATTAGAACAATTTGTAGTTGAATTTCCGTAGCATCATCGTTATATATGTTACTAATTACAGCGGTCCTGGGTGTTACTATGTTCTTATTTGCCAACTTAATACTTAGGGGTAACAACGCATCTGTGGTAAATCTTGGTAAGATTTTCCATGCGCGGCAGTCGCCACTTAACATTAGGACTTCATGCACGTTTATTTCTTCTATATTATTAAAATGAAAACAGTTCGGTTCAGTTCGGGAGTAGCAACGCATCTGTGATAAACTTCATATAGAACCGCTGTTCTATATGAAGTTACTTACAAATGTCCATGGGCGGCAGTAACCACTTACCATAAGGTGCGCTGCTTGCTCGTTTGCTACTTGATATTTAGATAAAAAAAAGCTTAGATCCGAGCATTTAAAAAAATACAAATTTTGACCTAAAATGTGGAAGCAAATTATATATATGGGTCCCTTAAATTTTCTAATTTGAATTTTCTTTTAATATGCAGTAATAATCATCATTACCAAATATCAGAACTGAATCTGAAAATAAATTGTTTTTTTCAATAAGCATAAAAGATTGTTCTTTTATGATTGTGCAAATATTTTGTGTAATATTCTAAACGAAGCTGAGAATACCTAAAATAATAAGATAGAGAATTATTTCATTTCCCGGGATAAATAAAAGATCGCTGGTTGGTTTCAACGAGAGCTTATAAATCAGGGTGTCGAGAGCTGCCCGCTTCACTTAACTGAGATTTAGAACCGGTCGAGGGTATTTCATGAACTTAACTTAGGTTTTATCTTGGTTTTTGTTTTGTATATATACTAGCTGACCGGACAGACTTTGCCCTGTACTAAACGCATAAAATGTAAACATTAACATAAACGCATTCTACACTCATAGCCCCACAGTAGGATTTTCTCCTGTATCGTGGGTGCCATGGACACAAAAAGGCGAATACATAAACACCCAGACCCAGAACAGAAATGTAAACTTATCATTTACATTTTTGTCTAAGCGGGGATCGAACCCGGGAACGACTGCGTGTCAGACCGATGTGATGACCGCTCCACCACGCGGGCCGTTACTATATATTCGATGATTTAAACAAGCCCAAGATGATTTAAAGAGGCCCCCAGATGGAAAGGCAAAGTATCAACGACTAAGCTTACTACTTTTTAACCGACTTCCCAATGGAAGAGTGGTTATCTATTCGTTGTGTATATTTTTTTACATTATACTTATTTATAAATTATTTGTTAAATTATCTCAAAGATTGAGGTAAGAAGGAATGAGAAATTATTTTAGTAAGTGCGTGATTGTATGAATTAAGGTACGATAAAATAAATTATGATAACAGCCTCACGCTAAAATATTTATCTACGTTACGTTACAAGCCAAGGTTTTTCCTGAACTGAAACTTATCATAAACTAGGTGATGTAGGTACCCAAGTAAGTGCTGCGCTAAGGTACATAAATAAATGAAAATGTGAAGATGACGATTAAAACAATATTTAAAGGACCTTTCGCGTTGAAAATTAACTTTTAGCCTTGTATATACCATCTATAATTGTTCTATTTTTAATTGGGATGCTAAGGAGGCAGTATGTGTGTTTGGGGTGAGAGGAAGTTTGAGCAAACCAACATTGCCATTATTTTCCAAAACTACAAACAAACATAAACGCTTTCTACACTCATAGTCCCCACAGTAGGATTTACTCCTGTGTCGTGGGTACCATGGACACACAACGACGAATACACAAACACCCGGACCCTGAGCAGAAATTTAAACTCATCGTTTACATTTCTGTCTCGCCGGGGATCGAACCCGGGACCCGCTGCGTGTCAGATCGGTATGGCGATCGCTCTGCCACGCGGGTCGTCAAGCAAGTACGATTTAGGTGTGATTTTCAGTGATGGGATCTGGTTTGATTGGTACATGTTCCTATACATGTGGTAGAATAATAACTCGCCAGGGGGAGCTGCTGTACACATACGTTTGTCCAAACCAAAACTACTAGTTAGATTTGAATGCGGCTTTCAATAATGGGTTTGTGGGTGAGTATTATTAATTAGCTAGGGTAAGGTGTTAGGGTAGTATCTCACTAGGTGGCGCTGCAGTTATATTTTATATTTAAAAGGGAAATACGAGAATCTGAAACCAAAGGGTGTAGTGGCGTCGCTAATATAGTCGCCATCTTTAAATAGATAGTGCAAAATATCCAAATCAAAAGTAGCCTTTAAGTTGACTATATAAGCTACATCCATGCAAAATTTGATATGATTGAGCTACATCCATGCAAAATTTGATATGATTGAGCTACATCCATGCAAAATTTGATATGATTGAGTCACAAACAGACACATGCCATCTTATTTTATATAAATATACAGTCCTTACAAGAGGCCTACTCGACACATATCAAGATAAAGGGACAATAAATTCGCAGAAAGCGACGCTAAAGGAACTAACATAAAATACAATAATAACTTGGTAGGTCTAACAAGATGTTATGCTGCTATTTCGTGTATTTTATTAGTGTGATCTCAGATATACTTAGAGTTTACCAAGAGGTGGAATATCTATGTTCCTATTAGTATTTTGATAGTAGTCCTCTGGTGGACATAGGCCTTACATAACGGAGATTTTGCGAATGTTCACCGCACTTGACATGCGATTTGGTGATTGCAGACATGACGCTGTTAACTTCTGGATTTTGTGTCCCTTACTCGCTTCCCACGACATCGCCAGGAAGAGAGGGAATGGTCCTATTCAAAACTGATACAAGGCACAGACCGCGAGTTAGACTATGATTATTTTATCTATGTAATATATTTAAACGAGCAATTCTTGTATATATATACCTATTAAGGATTATTAGGCTCAAGGAATCGATTTATCAAGGTTTCAGAACAGAGAAAAGCTCGGATCTCAAGAAATATGTATTTGAAAAACCGCATTTAAGGAATTTCAATATATCAGCGGCATCTATATCGACATGACCGATGAGGGCAGCTCTCTCTTTCTTCTCGATAGATGGAGCTTTATGATGCTAAAAAACAAAAAAAACCGGGCGAAGCTCGGCCAACCAGGAACTTTTATCTATTATCTGCGAAATACACTAAGTATACTTTTATATTTAGTGAATTATGTCTTGAAGCACACCACCGCTACATACCATAGAAAGAATAGAATTGAGTTTATTTTATAAAACTAGTGTTAAGCGCTGCTTGTTCCGGTTTAAAGGGTTTGGTAATGATAACTTTATATGAGGCACCGTTGTTAGCTCTTGGAACGAGCCATCGAATGAGTTATGCTAAATCGTTCTTAAAGACAGTATTTACAATGTATTAACATGATGGGAAAGGTTTATAAGCGACACTTTGTTTCTTAGCGCGCTCTAAGCGCTCGTCGGGTAAGTGAACTGCGAATGATCCGATTTGACCTACCAGGGAAACATAAAACGCAGGCTCTTATCGATCAAAGTTTGCGGTTCAAATAAAGTCAGCGATGACAATACAGTTTCATCTCCTGCTTCTGAACTGATACTGGCAATAAGCTATGCCCTGCTTCACTTCGTCGCCGACAGGAGGCATATGGTTTAGCGCCACAAGCGCTCGTCGGGAAGTGAACAGCGACTGATCGAATTTGAGCTACCAGAGAAACATAAAACGCAGGCTCTTACCGATCAAAGTAAGCGGTCCAAATACAGTTTCATCAGCGGTGACAGTACAGTTCCATCGTCTGCTTCTGAACTGATACTGGCATTCAGTTATGCCCTGTTTCACTCCGTCGCCGACAGCAGGCTATGGTTTAGCGCTACAGGCGCTCGTCGGGTAAGTGAACTGCGACTCATCGAATTTGAGGTACCAGGGAAACATAAAACGCAGGCTCTTACCGATCAAAGTAAGCGGTCCAAATACAGTTTCGTCAGCGGTGACTGTGCAGTTCCACCGTCTGCTTCTGAACTGATACTGGCATTCAGTTATGCCCTGCTTCACACCGTCGCCGACAGCAGGCATATGGTCCTTGTGGCGTCTGCACACGCGACGCTGGCCCGGCGTCAGGCCTCGGAGAGTCGCACACATCCGGGATTTGTCAGAGAAGAGGTCGGGCTGGTTCGACCACTTCTCGAACTCCAAGAGGCCCATGTTGCTGGAACAATGGAAAGTGTCGTTTTATAGAGGGAAATTTAATTAAGGGCAAATTTAGTTTGTTTGTTTTAATAGGTGTCCGGTAGACGTTATGGCATGAAAAATTACATTAGGGTATTATGGTGAGGTCAAAACCATATCCCCAGGCTTTGAACTGCATGTCTTGGGGGTGAGGGGGGGGGGAAGTTGAAATTTTGCTGTTCTTTATAATATAAAGAGTATTTCCTATATCTTATAGCGGTGCGTGGCGTTTACTTTGACTTATGACTATGGTTTACTTACAATGTTATGACCTGGTATTTCACTTTCATGGCTCGGTACAAATTATGTTTGTAAATTACAATATGATATTTCTTGAAAATATCCGGCACGAAATTCCGAGGGCTTCTATATCACATTTATTGATTTTACAGTAAAATTACTCCCATAAACTTACTTAAAATGCACTAAATTAACTAATGTCGTTTAAGAATTTTAAAACGCAGTTAATAGCACTGCAGTCATTTTTCTGATAAATTAATATGATGACAAAGAAGATAAGGACAAATAAAAACCTTTTCTTTTTGAATAAGTAGTATAAGATATAATTTTGAACTGCTTATACTAAACTTAATTAAATATACAATGTAAATCTAATACAATACATCATAATGATTTTTATTAAAAATATATATAAATATAAATTAAAAGAAACGAAAATCATAACATTTAAAGAAACCTTTTCTATTTACTTTCACCATTTACATATATTATACATATCATGACAATCGACAAAAAATATTAAAATAGCAAATCATTTTGATATAGTACACATTGAAAAAAAAGTTCACAAAATCGGTTTGTATCGCTCATATAAGATGTGAAACAAACAAAATTACCTGCCAGATTTTATTAAGTTTCGAGTTTCATTTTCACCAGCTTTACGGCCTTCGACCTATCGGATGTACTTAATTATGGGCTATTAATTAAATTTATGATAGTTAGCATGCCATAACATAGCCATAATATGGTCATAATAATAAATTAAAGAAATGCGCTTCGTTTCTAATTAAGGTTAATTGTCGATATTCTAATTTCTGAATTAAATATTAGGGTTACAGATTGCGTAAATCTTCTCATTTAAGAAATCGTTTGAATTAAGAAATAGTGGTATTCGTCATAGAATTACTAATAAAAAGTAAGAAAACCTTAAAAAAACATGACATACAAATCACCCTTAATTATTTTACAAATAATATGTACGTACTGTACTAGAAGTTCGAGCATAATCATATTTTTTCATTGAGAATAATAATCTTCGTCGATCAAATATTACGTAGATACTAGGAAGGAAGTTTGACCTTATTTTTTATTCATATCACTAACTTTTTTTTATCTGATTAAAGTAGCAAACGAGCAAGCAGACCACCTGATGGTAAGTGGTCACTGCCGCCCATGGACATCGGTAAGCAACTTCAAATAGAACATGGGTTCTATCTGAAGTCAATCACAGATGCGTTGCTACTCCCGAGGACTGAGATG
>DWNE01009210.1:0-11040 GCA_018249875.1 Cecropterus toxeus | reverse complement strand
TTCCTCACGATGTTTTCCTTTACCGTAAAGCAGTAATAATTAAATTCTAATACGCACATAATTTTAGAAAAATCAGTAGTACGTGGGATTCGAACCCCGGATCCTCGATTTAGAGGCCAAGTTTCAACCATTAGGCTATCACTGCTCATCAGTACATGTGTAGTGGTGACCCATTATCATTAAATGGGTTTATGATTGAAGCTGCCTGAATTTCTTTAAAAAACACTTGGACTAATCAACAGTACTTTTACTAAAATTCTACGTCGCGGGAGCTTATGTCCAGCAGTGTTCTTCTGGACTTATAGACGGATAAATGTTACTTACATTAGTGAGAATAAAACCGAAGAAAGCTTTAGAACATAACTATTACTTATACTATTAAAATCGTTGGCAATTCAAAGTACTTTCGGTTAAAAAAAGCACATAAGCCTACCATACGCTTATTTACTCGAGCTCGATACAATCATTCATACCGTAACATATTGAAAACGTTAGAAAAAATAGTTCGATCGGCACGTTCCTTTCTAGTCTTCCCAGTCACTTCCGGTTGCTATAAAAACTAAATGCATCAAGCATTAGCCATCATTGCACGGTTGGACGTTGTGGGGTGAACATCAAATACACCGACATGAAGATTTTTGTAAGTTTTTCAATAGTGTTGTGTTGTGATTTGATTTAAGGCGGATTTTTGTGAGTGTTTCATTGCAAGTGTGGGGTTTAGTGGTCAACAGCGGTGACGCAGGTTCCGGGTTCGAACCCCGGTTAAGTAGGATTTTCTTTCTGGGTCTTATTGTGTTAAGCGCCCAAAAAACTTAACAAGGTGAAAAAAAATGTATTAAAAAAAACAATTTGGAACCGTTGCAGGCCAACTGCCATAACAACTTTAATCTTATAAAAACATTATGTACTAGGTTTACTAACCCACATTTGGCCAGTGTAGTGGAATATGGTCTAAACCAATCTTACTCTGAAAGCCATACCCAACAGGACAATAGTACAAAACCAAAAAAGAATCACATTATTATTCAGAAAAGGACAGTTGCATTTTTTATAGAAAATTTGCTCATATTTTACCACTTTGCGGTTCGACTTCGAAGAACCATCACCCAAACAGTATTGTGACGTCCTGCTTATATTCTGGTTTTAAGGAACATACATTTTCATGATGTTTCTGTGGGACTTAGGGAGTTCTTTGGGACAAATCATAGCTAACCCCAGGTATTTAAGGCTCTAATTTTATTTGCAGTTGCTCACAGATGTTTTCGAGCGTCAGTGGCTACTTATTAATAAGTAAACTGCATGCTCGTTTGCTATTTTTATATTATAAAAATGTATAATTTTGGGAATTTCTATTACAAAAGGCGATATTTATAGAACTCTATTTACAAAATTATAGAGCCAATTATACTGAACAAAGCGCTTCAAATTCCCTTTTGTTCTCATTTAATGAGATTTAATATTTCTGATCTAAATAGTATCTTTTTGTTTTAGCATCTCCTTGAGTGTAATTAAAGGGTGGTTTAATTTAAATAGTCATTTTTTGTCTTGTTTTGTACAGGACTTGAATTGACTCTTGTTATTATTTTATTACGGACTTTTTTCTCTTAAATTGTATTATGGCTTTAAGTAAGGTAGGTTTGAAAGAATTTTAATTTCATTTATTTTAATTTGTATATGGTGATAGAATCCTACGTGGATTGACTCCTATTCCTCCCCAAAAATAGCTGTGTTAAGTGCTACTGTATCGGTGTGAAGGGTGTGGTAAGGGAGACATACTTGTCCGAGGCATTCCAAATTAGCCCCCTGTAGTGGCAATGCATATGTGGCTAACCTGGGGAAAAACTCGGATTTTATATAAGTACAGATGCCCATGGGCGTCAGCAGGCACTTACCATCTGCTCGCCGGGTAAGAGCCCGAAAGAGGCATCGCTCGAAGGACTCCGGTTGTGTTCGGTCAGATCCCGGAGTCCTCCACGCAGTGTTGAGGACGACCACCGGGGGGTGTTTAGTGCGGTATAAATCCTACATAACCCAGTTGCTCCTACAGCGTCGGGTATCTTTTTAAGATTTCTCCTCGTTAGAAAAAAGGCACTTACCATCTTTAAACTACTACCGGATTCAGTGGAGCTAAAATCAGGTCCTCCAAATCTAAAAGTTAGTACTTAAGTCTATCGGTTACGTCAGCTTCGTCACGTTAAGTGCCCTCAAAGATAAATATGGATATGCCAGTACTGTCCAATGATTACTCATTGAAATATCATCAACTACAGATCCAATGCAACTTTTGTGAATTAAACTTGTGTAAATATAATCTCCCTTACCAGATCATTTACACCAGAATCAGATAACCTGTCTTATAAGGCAGTAACAGGTGTAGCGATGAGTCCTAAGGACTAAGTTAAAATACCTTGTATAAGGTTTATAAATAAGTCATATGGAATACTTAATAAAAATATACCATGAGGTTTGAAAATAAGAAATTGGAAATAGGGATGTGGATAAACCTTACAGTTACAAATCAATCAATATAATAGTTCCGGCGAAAGAGTAACTGAACGCTGTAGTCAATTGAACGATTTCTATCGACCAGTAAAAATACTGATGCGAGTATCGTTTCCGATCAAATTTATTTGAGTGCGAAAAGTCGATAGTGATTGGCGACCTATTATCGATATATCGATATTTTGTGATTCTCCTATTCGCACATGAACTGTTGTTAAATCCAAATATATTTCGAAACATGTGTTCGTGACCACAATTAGTTTAAAATCGAAACATGTGAAAAAAATGTAATTCGAGAGGACTAAACCAGACCAATTAGTGACATAATCCAAAAACATTAATTTGTACTTCACTTTTTTGATTTCATGTTATCAATTTGTCGAATGCTCCATGACATTCAATCAATCTTTTGATATCATTAATTTGTCATTCACTTAGTCATTTCTTGTCATTAGTTGATTGATTGAAATCATTTTCAACGCTTCACTTTCATAGTCTAGTGTTCATTAGTTTGCGGGTGGTAATGATAGATCAAAGATAAGTATATTGACCTCTTATGGTATTGGTATATGGTTTTTAAAGTTTAATTTTCTATTTCCTTAATAAATCTCGGAACAAATAAAAATAATGGTTATCTTCGCAATTATCTTTTAATTTCAATAAAATGTGCCTATATTAGTGTTTTGGGAGAGAATGGTAAAACAACCCATAGTTATTTTTTACTCCGTCAAATCCATTAACGTAACTCTATAATCATCATTAAATGAACAATAAATTAATCTTTATTATTAAAATATAGCCATTAACCTAGAACTTTCTTTTGTGCTGATATCACGCCCGTCACTATTCGTCATAATATAATTTTGTTACTTAACGCGCTTTTTGATATTATATGTTGAGTAGCTCTTGGGTAGGCTTCACCAAGGATTTAGTTGTATAACTCTTCATGTGAGCACTTATCAAATCACTTATCGGGTATAAACGTTGTTGGTTAAGGGTTTTTATCGCCACTGCACTTCGTTGTTCTATTTTGTACGTACAGTACAAGTTCAAGTACCAGATGTACATCTTCACAGGCATTGATATCTATCTTCTATACTGCTTGCCTTGTAACTAGTGATTAATTATCAATTTGCTACATACCGAACCTAATGTCTAAATATGCTTACGCTGTTACTTTGATACAATTTACAAAACGGTATGAGATTCACTTTTGTTTATCAATTTCATCATGTCGGATTAAGACTTATGAAACCCGTGATGGACATTTTGACGTGGAGTTAACATGAATTTGTTACTAATAGACAATGTAGACATCACATTAGTTTATACAAAAATATGTTTACTATTTATTTGTTTTAAGGATTAAACTTTTGTTTTGTTTTGTCGAACATATTGAAGTTTGATGTATTTGATTGACGGTCATTTGATTAATTATTAGTTGGCAGCTCATAAAGAAGAATATCGTAAAGAAACTGTCCCACAAAATCTCATTAAATTGATGCCTATCTTTATGTACTTGGTATTAATAAATGAGTTATGCTAGAACATATGAACACTAAGTTTAAAACTGAATTAAATTTGACGGTTTGTACATTAAATGCTAGTGTGAAATTTAATTTTAGACACATCCGAAATTTGATTGACGTATCTATATTTAGGCGCACAGAAAACTATTCCAACTAGAACATCATTCCGGTCCAATTGATTACCCACATCGTTATTTATGTCTCATTTGGGTTCTGTGACAGCTGTCCATTAGCCAAAATACCCATTCTAAATCAGAATTACCTTGGTACTTAACGCATAATGACAAAATTCTATCATTTGTAGCTACTTTATACTTCATCTACTTCATTTTCACAAAAACGGCATTCAAAAATTAAGTACATTAAATATTATTCTCGCTAAAATTGCAAATGCAACGCGAAACGGGAATAATTTGTTTGAAAATTTTACTTTCAAATTCATACTATGTAAATTGCAAACTTACTCACCTTTCTTAAAACTGAGATAGGTACTCAAAGATTTATCGCGTAATTTAACATTCAAATTAAGTTTAAAAATACTCTGAAAATTTATTTACAAGCACAACTGCTAAGGTTTTTTTGAAGTTTGTCTCTCCGGGGACAAATAAAAATGTTTGTAAGCAAGAAGTTTTAAGGGCATTGCACACTGATTGCTTAAAGATTACGTTAAAACCTTTGCAATTCTGCTAAATATTGTTCAAATCAGGTTTATCTTCAGGATAAAAAGGGCTGAAGCTATGTGCCATCAAGATGGCCATGTGCCAAGTTCCGTATGATAGCTAAATAAATATTGCTTTGCACTTTGGAATACACCTATAGCCGTCGCTCTTGGTCGATATCATTGTGTAACAGTAATTTAACATTATTATGCGTTACATTTGAAAATATCCGACACGGATTGGATACTATTTCGTACTTTAATTCCAATCCACGAAAAATATCTAAAATAGGGATAAGTAGGGAGTTAAGTAGGGAGAATTGTGAGATAGTCAATGCATTTACTAACCGGTTAAATGTAGTAGCAAATTGAATATCATCCATCCATCCATCCATCAATCCATCAGGCTTTTGAGGTCCAGTGCTGGACATAGACCTCCCCTAAACGACGCCACTCCAACCAGTTCTGTGCCTTCTGAAATCAACGGTTCCCCGCTGTCTTCTTCAGGTCATCGGTCCATCTGGTAGGGGGCGACCTGAATATACCTGAATTGAATATACTTTTAATAAATTGTCATTAATGTTAATTTAGTATACTCAATCCTAACAGACTTTGGTGAACCAAATCGTTACAGTCCACTTCGGTAGTTAGAAAAGGAATGATGTTTTATTTTCTGGCTGCAGAGTTGAAATTTGGTTGTTTTGTTTCAAGGCAATGTGTTTTACTTTGCACAGAAATTCAGCCAAATTTAGGAACCTGGAAAATCGTGGTAGAAGTTTCGTTTCGTTTGGAGGTCAGTCTTTTAAATTTTTTTTGTTAAAAAATTCTATTTATTTATGTGAATTTCGTATGCTTCATTGAAGTAGTAAACGAGCTGAATAGTCATTGCCATTTATGGATATTTATAACGGTAACCATTTATAATAGGGAAAAAACGCTTACCTTAATAAGTCGATCCAGATTCAGAGTCACACTTAAAGCCGAATTTCACCTAATTTAAGACACGCACATGTATGAAGATATATAAGATACTTACAGATGAATTATGTGAATACTTACAATTTATTTTTTTTACTTACGTGTTTTATTTCTTGATAGTAATTATTTGCATTTAAATATGATTAATATGAATATTGAATATATTAAATATAAAAATATAATATCTCAGAAAAAATGTATTTTTAATTTTGTAATGAGATTTAATTTGATAATATTTATTTATAGTAATTATTTTATAACGACAGGTAATTATTTTTAAAATTATACGCAGTAGATGTTTCAGTAATTAAAATTATCAAAAATTCATGACCGCATTACTTGATAAATCAGTTTTACAATATCCCTTTAAAAAAAAAAAAACTATCGATATTTCGCAATCCCGTCCCTTAGTATATAGGTACGGTTGTTAATTTGAGAATTTATTTTCCAGTCCCGTTTGCCCAATAAACGCAAACTGAGATTTGCAGTGCCATAACCACTTTGATTTACAATTCGGCTATCTATACTTTGTGTACACAAAACTACTTCTAGTAAATAAGGTATTAGAAGTAGTTTTGTAAGTTCCCCGTTCCCAACTTGCTAAGGTTAAGATTTCCTACCAATTTAGTAGGAAAATTAAGGAAAATTTCAGTTGTCTATTAACTAAAGCGTGATATCTTACACTATATACATATATATATTATATATACATATAGAGATTTGTAAAGTAGGGCAATATGATCTTAGTGATGATTTTAAGTACAATTCCTTCCTAAAAGTTAAATTACAAGAACCTTTTCTCACTAGAGTGATTTTTTTTGTGGTACCAGGTAAAAAAACAAAATATTTTAGGTTATAGAATTTACGTACCATCTTTCTAAGAAAGATCCAGAAGTGAATTCTAAGTGTAAGATTTTAGGAACAAAAACCAGGACATCCAAAGGATATGTTTAGGTTTTTGTTACGGGTCTGGATTACTGTATATGTGTGTGTAATAGTACGTTATATAATTCACAAGTGGGTAGCGTAGAAAGCAACTGCTAGTGAATGAGAGTAATAATTATTATAATGAAGGAGTTAGTCGTTTCATAAAATATAAGTCTAGACATCGTCAATTAATTCTAAGATCTAAATGTTTATTACTAGAAAACGTGTGAATTGACTGTACTCAATTGCCATCGTAATCTTGGTTTATAATTATCAATAAAAGTCAAATAACTTTCAATTTTATTAATAAAAGATATTCTCATAAGATATTTGACGACCCGCGTGGCGGAGCGGTCACCATACTGGTCTGTCGCGCGGTCCCGGGTTCGATCCCGACCAGACAGACATCTGAATATAAATTTAGATTCTGTTCTGGTTCTGGGTGTTTGTGTATTCGTCTTTGTTTGTCTATGGCACCCACGACACAGAAACAATCCTAGTGTGGGGCTATGAGTGTAGAACGCGTCTTTTATTTATTTAACTTAGTCTTCTAATCCTGTTTAAGACTTGTAAAGATTGTGGAACCAATATGGTTCGACCCGCGGACGGTTAGGCCACACTTATTTCAAGTAAGAAGCAGTTTTTCCTTGGTGGATGGGTGCTAGAGGGCAGTTCGACTGGGAAGATACAACCGCCGCACCTATTTGTAGCGTGAAGCAGTTCTTGCGTTTCAGTGGGAGGGTGTGGTTGCCGGCTCACTTGTATTTGAGGTGATCATCCTAGTCCTCGGGAGTAGCAACGCATCTGTGATCGACTTCAGATAGAACACGTGATCTATATGAAGTTACAGATATCCATGGGCAGTAGTGACCACTTACCATCATGCTCGTTTGCTACGTCAGTCTGATAAAAAAATGCGTTGGCATTTGTGATCAGCCAGATTCCACCTACCATCAGGTAGGCTGACTATTAACTAAAAACTGTTATTAAAAATAGCTTTGTTTACTACTTCATTCTAAAAAACATTATTAAAAATCGCTTTTCCATTAAACATCTTATAATAGTTTCTTTCACATTTACAAGTGACGTCATCATGCTCATCTCTTAGGACGTCATCACACTCGTCCCATATGACGTCATCACGCTTGCCTCTTATGACGTCATCACGCTCGTCGCTTGTGACGTCATCGCTCTCGAGTTATCGCACGGGTAGTACGTATGTAATCTTGGAACTTCGCCCAGTAGAAAGGAAGTAAAGGGAACATTCACTGCAATGAAACCGCTTCCTAGTTACGTGTGGCTTTTTGTGGCTAATGACTCTGTCACCGTCAAAGGCTACCGTTTTAAGATTAACACCGACTTTCTCTACATCTATACTGATATATAAAAGTGAGATGTGTTTGTTTGTTACTCAATCATGAAGCTACTGGTCCAATTTATATGAAATTTTGCATGGATGTAGCTGATTGACCTCGTCAACTGATAGACAAGTATGGATATTTTTCACTATTTATAGATGGCGACTTTTATGTCGCGAAGCATGGGTAGGTACTTCATCTCTTTAAATTCTTAAATGCATAGGATTCATTTCCGGAATATGAAAAGACTTTAAAATAGATAACGAATCGTTTTTTAAAGCGCATTGGTGACTAGTTTTTGCATGATTATGACTTGGTATCGGATGAGCAAGCTGTATAACTGGTTTAAATTATTCAAAAATACAAGATTATCTTTTTTATAATGTTTAATACTAGCTCTAGGGTTTCATTCGTCTTTAATTAAATGTAACAAAGCTTCAATTTGTAATGAGTTTTCATAGTTGGAGAGATTTTAGTGAAAGGAACACTAAATATGTCATCCCAAAGTATGGACAGTGAATACATTTCTATTAATTTAAATTTTACTCGGTGGTTTTTGCTTAATAAATATAGAAATACAGAGACAAAAGTGCACCCAAAAATTAAAAAAAAAACAAATGTATAATTCTCTATTACTATGTATTACCAGTCACCCGAATGCAAACGTATGGGATGAATAGACACACAGAACTTTCATTTGTATTTTATGTATTTTTTATAATATTGGAGCACGGATCTTCTATCAGAGTGGAATGGATTGAAGATACAGAATATTGTAGGTGATAATTCAATTAAGACGCATATTCCTTTGAAATATCAGAAGTTTATGGAATCCGCTTTGGACCCCTGATTGAATTGAATTTAATACTACAAATATACTGTCATATTTACCTTATGACTTTACAAAGTCGTAAGTAATTAATGCTTTCCTTAATTGGAAGACTCCTAAAGGACTCCTAGCGAGTTCTTGGTAAGCATTTATGGACAAAGTCTGTTAGATGTTATAAAACCGTTCATAAAATTGAATCGATCAAAAAGCTTATAAATAAAAAAAAAAAACGCCGTGACGGAAACGTAACGTGCCTTCCGAAGCAAAGAAGTGCATGAAATTACCGCTAATACAACTTTTGTCACAAGATGCAAAACACGATGAGAGTATTGCAAAACTCGATCGAGCATCGTGATTGCGTGGTGTTACAGAAATTATGTCATTGTATAAGTTCAATGGCATTGCAGAGGCCAACAGACCGTTAAACTGAGTAACACTTGATGTTTTTGCGGGTTTGTTTGGTGAATAATTCGGTACGCGAATCTTAAAGCGATTTTTGTTTTTAACGGAATTAAAAGTAGATTTTGCTATTGTTAGGTTAGTTTGGTTTTCATTGGTCAGATTTTGAGCTTGATTTTTTATTGAATGTAATTATGATTTTTAGTTATTTTGAATCTATCGGTGTATTTAGTTTTTGAAGTATTTACACTCTAAATATATTTAACTGTAAATGTGAAAATGTGCCGAATTAACTGATGATATCCGTTCAAATATTTGTCAAAATATTTTTGCTTGTTAATTTTGTTCAATTATATATGCGAAAGTTTGTGAGAATGTACCTGTTGGTTATCCTTTGACGGATGGATTTTCTTGTCCAATTTGTTGAAATTTGACAAACAGTTTATGATCTACATTAACACAAATAATAGTCGTTATCGTGATTCATATGATCGAAGAAGATGAAGCCGCGGGAATTAGCTAGTATGTTGTTATTTGAAACATAAAAGGTTGAACAAACGACATATAGTGCTGTAAATAATTTAAATTATTGTCGTAGCAAAAGATAAAAGATAAATAAAGTAACAGATTTAATTCAATTCTGAGGCGAATGAACATTCACCTTAATGTTTGGTTCAAGACATAAAGCCAAAAATATTACCCAAATTTACTTTCAAGTGTAGAAACTCACGGACAAAAGACTCGATATCATTTACATAAATAATCTTTAGTTTTTTGGTAGCTGAGTCAGACCCGTTTTTCTCAACATTATTCTAATATAATCTGTCCATTTTTTGTCCAAACGATTGGCGTAAAAAGTGATTGTGATTTAAAGAGGTCACTCGGAAGCGTTTTGTAATGCGGAGAAAAAACGTGTTATGGAATCGATGATGGAGAGAAAAATTATGTCATTGGGTCACTGGATGTTATGTCAATGTTTGTGGAATATTTGCTCAAATATGCAAATTGATAGATTTTTTGACATGTAATGACAATGTTTGTCAAACATTTGAGCAAGTATGCGTTGAATGCTTTGGAATACATTTTTGGTAGGTTATTGGACGGACACGTACTGTAAATTTAGCGTAGATCGAATCTATAATCAATTGTACCACGAAGTTGAAAAAATTAAACAAATAATTATATAATAATACAAAAAAGCTTGCAACAATACCTACTTTCAAATTTTGTTTATATATATTATAAAGACAGTCTCAGAGAGAATGTTCAAGTGAAAGGTAGTATCAGACTAGTCTCTTTTTATACAAAACACATCTCGTTATTGAAGTGGTCGTTTTAATATGGAATAATTTGTTTGCGGTTTGGTCTGCGGCCAGGTTAATGAGATTGTGGTGCTTTGTTGGTATTAATAGAATCATCGTTATAAATTTGACGCCAGAATTATTTTAATTTAAATAAATTGAGTATCACTCTGATCGTTTACTAATTTTCGGAACTGTTCAACCGATTTTAATGACACTTTTTGGTGTTAGTGTGGTTGATTTCATTAACAGGTGTTGATTTTGGGACCTGATAAATAGAGCTGTTGTCAATGTTTATTTTGTCAATTCTTTTGAACATATCGTCTTTCTTGGTTCAGTAACAACATAAACAATAGATTGTATTAACTGTATCGCTACTTTATAATAATTAAAACAAATCGGTCAAGTGCGAGTCGGACTCGCGCACGAAGGGTTCCGCACCAATATCTTCAATATTGAGCAAAAAACACGTTTATTGTATTACCCACCTTAATATATGTATATTTTTAATTTTTAGTATTTGTTGTTATAGCGGCAACGAAAATACATCATTTGTGAA
>DWNE01009209.1:0-11040 GCA_018249875.1 Cecropterus toxeus | reverse complement strand
CCTGGAATTCGAACCTCGGACCCCCGATTGAGAGGCCAAATTGCAACCATTAGACTATGACTGCTCGTATATATTATACTGTTATTGATATACTACATAAATAATATTTACTAAGTGATCCTTAATAATATATAAGCAAAACACCTATCTCTCTCATTAATTTGCATACCATACGTATCATCCACACAATTGATTTCTTTGATGTAGGCTGAAATGAAAAAGATTTTACACACTGAGCGTTTTATGAAACGCTTATAATTTTAATTATTCAATACCCAAAGGGTAAAAATGGGCCTTATTACTTAGACTTTGCTTTCCGCCTGTCTGTTTGCCCGTCTGTCCATCTGTCTTACCAGGCTGTATCTCATGATCCGTGATAGCTAGCCAGTTGAAATTTTCACAGATAATCAATTTTTTTTGTTATAATTATCAACAATTATTAAAAACGGAATAAAATGAAATGTATTTACAAGTTCCACACGGCAACAGTAGAAATATAATTTAAGAAATAATAAAAATAAAATAAATATTTAAGGGTGGCTCCCACACAACAAAACGATTTATTTGCGTCTATTTTGCAGGAGACGTTCGTGCGCGAGTTTCACTCGCGCCTTGCCGGTTTTTTTATGAAACTATAAAACCATATATGGCGCTACATCGAACTGATACTTACATACTTCGTTCGGTGATATTTTAGAGGACTCTGTTGGAGAATTCAAGAGTTGCAGGTTTAGTTAGTGGCATAGAAAAAAAAGACTTATTAGTACGTTTAAACGAAAATACGCGTGATCGTTAACGTATACATTTACAGTATATTAAAAGACCCTTAGCATTAATAAGCATTTCTGGATAACATTTATAATTATTAAAAAAGGGTTTTTATATATACTTACATTTAACATATTTATTCATCATATACACATAAATACAGCTACAACGAAATCAACCGTAGTTTTCACGCTTCGTTTGTAACAAGCCTAAATCCATAACGTTAAAGGAATAACGCCCACAGAGAGGCATTAAACAGGATATTAATTCTGTACGTCACGCGTCACTCGACGGAAATTTACGGCCGTTAATCACATAGAACGTATTATCACGTTGCGTATCATGTTACAATTTGTTAATATGCAGTCTCCGTGCTTTACGATATATGCTGTGACAATTAAGTTCTAGGTAATTTTACACTATGCCTGAATTTAATTCTAGTAACATCGTTAAAACATTATAACAAAAACCTGACTGCTTAAAACGAAATTTATATTCATAATCTTACATATTTAATTTCAAGTTAATGTGAGTTTTTGTCAAAATGTTCAAGAAAAAGTATTGTGATATATATATTTTTAGGTTGGTCTATTTACTAGCTTGCATTTGATTCCCATATTGTCGTAATAGCAAAAAATACGTTTCTCCTCCCCCCTTTCCCTTTTTCCAGACGCCATTTTTTTAAATTATACAGCCTATGTCACTTTTCAAACTGAGACGATTCGATCGATATGTCATACGTCACAATCCGTCAAGCCGTTTGGGCTGCAGCGCGTGACAAAGAAAGGGACATACATACAAACAAAATAATATGAAACAATACAAATTATTATTTAAGTGCTGAGCAACACTATCGCGTTAATTTCTGCCTTGTAGCATCAGCATAGCGCTGCTGTTTTTGGCTTTGTAGGCTTATTAGGAAAATATTTCCTCCTCCCTACTTCATCCACACTTCTATTTAGTCTCGAGTTCACCAACAAGCGTAATAATTGTAATGTGTGGGTGTGTCTTGTATAAGTATCTCCAGAATATAGGATATGTGTAGCGTATCTCTTAGTTATATCATATCACTTATACACTAATATTCGTACTCATGCCAGACGGGGTGATAATTGGTTATTAGAAACGTTTACATACTCATGTAGTTATACATGTTACACAATTATGTATCGTATATAGGATTAAGCGTCGTATCACTGCTTTACGGCACTCGAAAAAATCATGAGGAGACCTATACATATGAAGGTTTTTTTTTTTTTATAAATATAAAGTAGCAAACGAACAAGCAGCCCACCTGATGGTAAGTGGTTACTGCCGCCCATGGACATCTGTAAGCAACTTCATTTAGAACAGGGGTTCTATCTGAAGTCGACCACAGATGCGTTGCTACTCCCGAGGACTGAGATGGTCGCCTCATATAAAAATGAGCTTTTTTCTCAACTGCGTCAGAAAGAGGGTAATGTTTTTAGAGCGTATGTATACATACAGCTCAAACGGATTGACAGTTTGTGGCATAAATGATATTATTATAAAATGGCGCCTGTAAATGTATTTATGTTATCATACTTTTATGCTACTAGTTAACGAAAACTCGTCAAAAGCGTTGTAGCATACGAGTATATGTCATTATAAAAAAAAAAAAATTTTTTTTACTTTTTTGTGCCATGGAAATCGGTTATATTTTTTGTATTTTTTATGTGTTAATGTTTTTAACAATTTTACTTGTTGGTAATACTTTCATAAGAATTAAACAGTGGAATTATGAAGACGATAGAATTCTTTGTATATCGTGTGTGATCTACTGTGGCTACATTGTAATGTTGTATCTGTACGTTGCAGAGCACATTTACCTTTTGGTCCCTGTTTTTTAAACTCGACCGGTTTTTTTACGGCCTCGAAAACACTCAAGACGGCTGAACCTCTTACCCGTATCTCTCTTCGCGAGTGTTAAATCAGCATAGTGAAGTATGCTGTAGCTTACCTCAGGAAATGATTTCTATATTGCAGTACAGCTTTACAATAGTGTGACGTAAGAAGGGCTGCAACTAATGTACCTATCAAGTGTATACAACTCCCTACCGGTAATGCAATTTAAACTCAAACAGATAAGGATAAGTAAGTATAAAATATTACACGTTGGCTTTTAGCCAGCGCTTGGCGATAACACAGCTTTGAATAATACGAAACCTTGAGTGGCGCAGGAAGTGTGGGCGCCAGGTCACTCGGCTTGACGAGTGGGATCGTTATCTGTGAATCTAAAATTCTAGAATATTTTACGCCTTGAAATATTTTTCTGCGTGAGAGAAGTTAAGGACTTTAAACTAGCACGTGCTTCGGTCATCATTACGTAACTGCGGTGTTAAATAATATTTCTTAAAGTTTTATTGTAATAATTCATAATATTACCTACTACGCGAATATGTAGTCCAATTAGACGAAAGGTGATCAAAATTTAAAAAGGTTTGTGAAAATTAACAATAGTTGCATAACCTACAAGCTTCCTAATAGGACGCCAACAAATAACCAAATCATTTCAAAAAGTCCTTTCATCAGGTGGAAGAACCAATTTAGTTCGACCGGGTAAGTACCACCGCCACACCTATTTTTAGCGCGAAGAAATTCTTGCGTTTCGATGGAAGGGTGTGGTTGCCGACTCACTTATATATGAGGCGACCGTATCAGTGCATCTGTGCTCGATTTCAGATAGAACTCCTGTTTTATATGAAGTTGATTACAGATGTCCATCGGCGGCAGTGGCCACTTGCAATCAGGTGGACTGCATGCAAGTTTGCTACTTCCGTCTGCAAAAAAAAAAATACTAAATACAAGCTTGAATTTTATTTGTCATCATTGTCAATAAGTATTCTTAAAACATATTACGAATCATTATTCCTCAATGTTGTAGGAAACACGATTACACACCATGACAAACTAACAGATCAGTTATATGCTACGCATCCGCTACGTATTTGTCTACGCACGTAGAGTGTCTACGAATGAGGTTCTACAGTCAAAATTGGCAGTATTACGTATATTGTACGGATTTCTAAATAGTTTAACAGAGAATAGGAGAAGATTATTGTTTCGTACAAGAAAAACCTTTATAACAAAACAATCGTTTCCAATATTACTAAAAACGGTCGAAAACCAATCCTAATTTCTTAAAGTCATACACACTACTCCATAACGATATGAACTGTGGGCAATTATGACATATACATTAATAACAAGTGAGCAAACCACTGTTGTACCAGTTATATATATATATTTTATAGTTATTTTACATTGAAGTAGCAAACGAGCATGCGGTCCACGTGATGGTAAGTGGCTACTGCCGCTTATGGACACCTGCATTCAACCCCAGAAGGGTTCAGAGTCTTACCTGAGGGTAGCCACAGATCCGTTGTTACCACGAGGACTATGAATCAGATAAATATTTACCACACCCTTCAGATTAGAAATAATACAGCAGTATATCATGGGGTATAATACCGTTGTTATAAGATAGAAACAGGTGTGGCGATGGTTCTTCCGGAGCCGAAGTAGGAATCCACCTTTGGTTCAGATCACGGAGACAGTACGTCTCCAGTATGAACGTAAAAGGTGATCTGCTGAAAAGCTGCCTTTTTATCTATTTAAATGTAAAAAAACGCAGTTGAGAGGAATTCAACATTTAGATGAATATATTTCGTAAACAAGCAGGGGTGTCCAAATTGGCACTTCGCATGTTTCCCTGCATCAACACTAAAGTGTACACATAAAATTATATGGCCCGCAGTCACGCGTCGAATACGTTCAAATTGGCGATAAAGAGGACTGAGCGCTACTCCTCCTTATAATAAATGTATCAATATTTAAGTATGTTCTTAAATTTTGGACGTGCAATGCAATGCTATTCATGAGTGTTGAATAGATACTAAAGACTAATTGGTATTGAAGTGAGTTTCTGCAGTCGTAACCTAGAGATATAGATCACATTAATCCACTATGAAAATTTTATACTTTATTAAGTCTGAATATAATTGTGCATACTACTTTCATCAATTTCATCTTGCTAAGAATATTCGAATATTTCGATAAAAATTGCTTCATGCTTGCTTCCTGCCATGCTCGAAAACTTTATAAAATCTTTGAAGATTTTATAATATTGCGTTATGAAAAGTATTTTTTTTACTTTCATCTAAAACTTTACTATTATTAAATATTGTATTCAGTTGCTGCAAAATCGTGATTATCAATGAATTTAGCTCTTTACAAACCCTTCATGGCTTTGTACAATTATAACCCCACATTCGAAGTTTTCGTTAAAGGTAATGGTCACATAAGCGAATGCACTAACTCCGACCCAGCGCGTATAAATAAATTTTTGATAAGAATTTGTCTGGCTCGAGATCGAACCCGAAATGCACTGCATATCAGATCCACTCCATGACGCGAATCGTCATTATTGTTTCCCTAATTGACATAATTTATTACTTCTTGACAGACTTTATTTTTCACTAAAATTGTTATTTACCTTTATTTTGACCTTATTTTATTCATTGGTGAATAAAATAAGGTGAAAATAAAGTTAGCCCAACTAAAATATTTTGCAAGATGCTAAAATAATTGAAATGTGTCCATATCATAACTATCTTCTTTACTTAAACGTAATATTTCACTTACAACAATACTGCTCCCAACAATACACTCTTCAAATCTCGTACCACAATAGACAAGTCAGTCGCAGAGCGTACCCTATTTCGCTATAAATTCATACTAAACTCGCAATAAAGCTATAAATCAGGCCATCTATAAGCGACATACAAACGAGGAGAGCTGTTTTTATAAGCGTCCTTTGTCGCAAAGTTGCAGTGCATTCAGAGGAGTTGTATTGTGTGTAGAAACAAACGCCCAGACAGACGTTGCGCTAAATCGCCGCCGCCTCTGTTATTCTGTTATACTGTGCTCCGTTGGACCGTTTGCAATGCAATGCTTATAGTTCATTTCTGTACCATAGGCTCGTTTACGTCAATAAGCTACTTATAGGTACAGTGCAGTTGCGACTACACTTAATCAAGCACTGCTTTGATTAAGTGTATTGTGATTGTACACCGTTGTATTACTTCCTCAGTCAGAAAGCAGTGCTTTTACATCACAGAGAGGCGTGACCTCTTCAGTCGTATCAAAGTTAATACAGCTGTATTCTTTGTCCGAGCTGTACGTAAATATTTAAAAAGATGTATATATTGTATGCACGATGTTTAATATTTCGTGAATACGCCCGCATTGGACCCGCTAGTTCAACGGCAGCAAAGCACTAAAACTGTATTTGTTAGCCCTTTGATAACGACGCTTGAAGTACGAACCAGCCACTAAACAGTGGGCATGGTAAATATCTGTTACATTTATACATTATATTACATTTTTTTCACTAATATTGTATTGTATACATGTTAAGGGTCCGGGAGGATTCCATCTCCTTGAGATTTGCCCGAGTAAAGAGATCCTTGCCCACCGCCCTTATGTTTGCTTAGCTGTAGCACATGAAATTAACTTTCTCAAATTCTCATTGTAATTTCACTATACGAATATACCCACAGATTACTCAAATAGTGAGGGTCAATAATGTAAAGCTGCTGTGTGTATAATTTGAATTATTCGGTGTATTGCCTGCAACTCTATTACTTGAATACGAGTAAACGAGGCATCGTCATCGATACGTGAACATAGTTGGACATAAAGATGCTTTGAACGCTTTATATTGGCCTCAAAGGCGAATGACAATGAAAAACATTGAATTTCATTTATATGATACGTACAACAACGTTCACAGTTCTAATTCTATAACTTATTATTAAATTCGTAGTTATATACTTATATAATGGCAATGTTACTCATTTTATAACTGTCAATGTTTGGAAGGATATAATTATGTGTATTTTGTAACTCTTTTACACAAAAGCCACCTGTCGAGTTTCGCTAAAATTTGACATGTATGATCTAGATTAACCCGTATGCTATGGGTTATTATCGTGGTAAACAGGATTAAGGCGGGCGGAGTTGAAAGAGTATGTAGTAACTTACAACAAATAATGATTTATTATATAAATAAACAATAATACATCACCTGACACCATCCATGTTAAGCATCAATCCAATAAAATACAAATTTACTAATGGAAAATCGAATCTTTAGCGACATTACGGTGACCACTGCGCGAGTCACCAATAAGGTTTCTGTAAAAATAAAATCTAAAAGAAACCTATTTTCCTTTCTATTTCAGAATTGAAACGTGATTGGTTGTACTCGTAGGATTTATTTTCTATTAAGCTTTCCTGCGTGTGACGGCCGTGTTTCAGACGTTACTCAGCTGTAGGTTACTTTTGTATTGAAAGATCTTATCTTTAAAGTTATTTTTCCTATAAAGTCGTAATTACGAACGTATTAAATGGGTTTCCCATGTTGGATGTTTAGATTCAAAATCTTAGGCATTAATCAATGCTTTTTCGATGTCATTTAAATTCATATTTTCTTATGTTACTGTATTACAAAAGTATCGCGAGGAAGGCCTGCGAATTCTTAAAAAAGTCCTGGAAGTAGAACTTGCTCATTATGCTGGTCAGTAACCTTAACATTACGCACTTTGATAACAAAGCCTTGCCTTGGTATAATAATAAGGAATAGATAAAAACTAAAACCAGTATTACTTAATCACTCCGTTTTCCGATTTTACACTTTACCGACAAATGTTTCGCGAGAATACGCGGCCAGTTCCTTCCTTTGTATTGGTAACGTGTCAGCTTTATGTTTTTATAAAAAAAATATATAGTCGTGTACCTTTAAAATGTAACAGTATTTTACGTTTACCTTAAGTCACCAGGTAACCATCTGTCACAAACACAAAGTTGGTAAAGCAGTAAAAGTATAAAAGGTTCCCGCGGCACAAATGAGAATATTAAATATATTGTGCGCGTTTTATATTTAAAACAAATAACTGTAACGTGTATCGTATGTAATTTCATTTTCTTATCATACTCTTATCTTTACTTCCACAAATAGTCATTCAAATGGATTCATATGAGATAAGATACGATGGGATGAAATGAGATGTGATGCTATATGAGGCTCAATGAGATAATGATGATGGGTTAATGAGACTTATTATTACTTCACTGCGTCAGAAGGAGGGCAATGTATTTCGAGCGAGTGTATGTATGTATGCTTGCATATATGCATGCGTTTATGTATGTTATTTTTTTTGGCACGCGCTACAGGCCAAACGGCTTGACGGATTGTGACGTATCATTAGAATCGCTTCAGTTTGCAGAGTAACATAAGCTATACATTAAAAAAAACGTCTGTAAATAGAGACAGATGAGGGATGGGGCGATTTACTTATTTTTGTTGGGACAATATTGGTGTCGAATGGAAGCTAGTAAATTTTACTTGTTTATTTTGACGAAAATTCGTATGAGGCGTTAAAATAATTACATCATATTTAAAAATTCGTTAAGCAGTTGGGTTTTTTGGATTAATATTTTTGACAATGTTACTACTTAGAAGCTAAGAACATCACTTTCTTATCATTAAATAGACAATATTTTTACAGATGTCATTAACAAAACACGACCTCAACTGACAATACCATTAAAACTTTTAAACGTACCATTTTGTACATGTCATTATTGTTAGCTCCAAACAGCTGCGTCGTGCGTGACACGGCGAGCGTCAAACGCATGTCTGCGTGACACGACTTTGTAAAAAACTATAAACACTCGTTGCTGAAAACGTTTTTTAAATTTTTAAATTTTTCATAACATAAAAATAAATAAAAATTACAATATAGATTAAAAGGGGGTTTCCCATACAACAAACGCGATATTTTGCCGTTTTTGTAGATAATGACACGAAACCCTTTGTGTACGAGACCGACTCGCACTCGGTAATTTTTTTAACTTAAACACTGATAAACTGACTATATATATTTAGCATTAACATTGCTCACAAGGAGAGTACCGGCTTATTTTATTAACAGGAACAGAACAAGTTAGCGCGCCTAGTACGTCGCTCGGTTTTAGAGGGGCATTTCATGCCTACTTTAACGGTATCGTGAAATATATTTCAGAAAATTTCGGTAGGTGGCAGTAATATCTTCAAACAGTCTTCGATTGCCGGCGCTAGCGTTGCCTCTTCGACACATATATAGATTTCCATGACTTTCTCGCGTTTAACATGAGCTATAGAAATATCTTAAATATCAGCATGCTGATGACGCAAACCCACAATATTTTCCACTACCAAAATCTTCCAACACAATTCAGAAGTTTTCACTTCAAAAATGTCATATGCAACGATAATCTTCATATTCGCAAAAAAACTTGATTTTAAATCCCAATATAAATTAAACTCGGTTCGTGGTTAACAGAGACATTTATTTGCTTCGAAAATATTTGTGCTGCATCAGACGGTTAAGCTGGGGCTTTCTTTGTCGAGAATAATTAATCGAAGCGGCTGTGAGCTTGAAATGTTGTCTTAGTGATAATTATTGTTCTTCAATTTTATATTTATGTTTTTAAATATTTTTTTTAATATTTATTTTAGATTTTTATACGTGCAATGTTCACTTTGTTTAATTTTGTATGTTTTACACATAGAAGTTGTATATAATTGTTTTAAAACTTTAAATTAAATTTCAATTATTACTAGAATGTAGTATTAATTATTATTTTTTCTGTTAGTTTATACTTATGTAGTTAGCTTTTTTAAACTTTCTCTGGTTAAAAGAAACTGATACTAAATTCAATTGTAAATAATACACAGTTATATTATATTAACCGCTTCCCGAAGCCATATTGTAATCAGTTTCAATTAGAATGAAATTTTACCCGAATCTGATCATTAAATAAAATGAATGAGGACTAATTTGAAACAGAAAAACACAGCACTTGCACTCTTGTTACAAGGCAGAAATAACTGTGATCGAGACGACTTTATCATCAATTTAAGAAGGGTTTTGACGACCTGCGTGGCAGAGCGTTCATCATACCGGTCTAACGCGCAGTGGGTCCCGGGTTCGATTCACGGCCAGCCAGAAATGGTTTTTTTTTGTACTTAAACCTAACGATAAGGCATATGGGTGAATGATGATGACTTTAGATTTCTGTTCTGGGTCAGGGTGTTTGTGTATTCGTCTTGTCCATGGCAACCACGACACAGGAAATCTTAGTGTGGGGCTATGTGTAAAGAAAGCATGTTTGGTTACTCATGCTTGACACGTATGAAAGCTAGGACGTAGTATCACGTGTATTTAAGGATGATATAAAAATAAAATTAATAATAAATATTCAATACATATTTTTTATTATCTACCTTTAATTTATTTTACTATCTTTTTCTCTTAATCGCTTTAAAAAAGAGCGCAGACGACCTTTCCTCTCAAAAATTAAAACCAGTTAAAAGTGATTCTAAAGGAGAAGAAACTACTTTCTTCTGGTTTACATTGTTTGTCAAACGCTTGTCATAGCGTTTTCCGCAAATATCTTTAACCGCGCTCTAAGCACGCAATGATGATCTTCCGATAGTAGTGGGTACCGATATTTGGCAGTATTACCGAATTAAGTGTCTACACTTCGTTTCACACAACTACTAAATAAAATATCGATATCAGGGCAGTATCGTTCGTCCCTAAACCTAATTGTGTATCAGAGGCAAACAGCTCTTCGCCCCGTTAGTAGATTAGCGAGACTGATAGATAACTTTATTCGTATTAAAAGAAAACATACAACTCGTATATCATGTCTCGTGTATCATATCATAATGTCTCCGTTATTTTTACAAACGCAGTTAACAAGATAATAATATTCTGTATATTGAATTGTAGTCGTGTATGTAAGCTATTTGAATGTAGATTTTTATCTTCGCACGAACGGAAATTAAATTGATATTTCAGTTTTCAGAATATAAATGTAACATGTTCAGCATAGAAATAGGTTTATATTATTTATAATATGAAAGTAGCAAACGAGCATACCGTCCTGTCGATGGTACGTGGTCTCTGATGCTCATGGATGTATGTAATCCACCCCAGATAAGATCATAGTCTTATCGGAGGTTGGCTGCTGATGCGTTGGTACCCTTCACACACATAAGAACACATCAATGCTTAACACTTCTGTCATTAGGTTTGCCAGGTGGTAGAACCAATGTAATTCGACCGGGGAAGTACCACCGCCGCACCTATTTCTAGCGTCAAGCAGTTCTTGCGTTTCGGTGGAAGGCACTTTTATGCG
>DWNE01009208.1:0-11041 GCA_018249875.1 Cecropterus toxeus | reverse complement strand
ATGCAGTATTCCATAACAAAGAACATACGATAGCCGTAAGCTGTTGCTATGTTCTTCTGCTCAGCATGGTTTTTTTCTCACAACGAGTGTACGCTGATGGAGGTACGACACAACGTAAAATAGTTTCAATTTTTAAATGGATGTTTGCTACTTTTTTTCACTGTATCTGTTTATTTTTAAATTTATTTTATATATTTATTATTAATCACCGTTCACTTTATAATTGATCAACGCTCACTTGAAAATGACTTGACCCGCGAATTAACTCAAACGACGCGTGTGACATGAGCGCATATACGCCCATTTGTGGCTATAATGCTGTTAAATTAAACGACATGTTCCCCATTCGTGTGTAGGTGCGTTGCGGCTGCTTCTACACGTCGTCGGGTAGCGCGGGAGCGAGAGGCGCGGGCGCGCGGCGGGCCCGCTCGCTGCTGTGGGCGGGCGTGGCCCGCGGGCCCGATACACACGTGGCCGTGCTCACACACCGCGCCGCCGCTCTCAAGACCCTCGTTACGATCGACCTACCGGATACTAGGGTAAGGACTTATATAATATGATTTACAAAATATTTTTAGACTATGTTCCTTTGTTGGACACGAGTCACTTCCTCACAGCAGCATGTTTATGAGACCCGAAGTGTGGAGACCATAAGGGGCGGGCCATCTACGTAACAGAAATTGATGGCAAAAAAAGGTTCATAACTGTTATCCCTTCGGATAGAAATATCGCTGTAAAGGTGGAACCCGAAAATTAGACGTAATTTCCAAAGCAACCAAGTACGCATGAAATGTAGACACAAACGGTTACCCATTAGAATCTAGATCAAGACTAACGATGCCTAACTTTGTAAATCAGTAACACTGACAATCGATGAGATTAAATGTGAAGCACATTTAGTGAAAGTAAACTTAAGTTTGGTATGTTATTTCTCTTCACAGGTGACCTCGATAGAATATGCAAAGGGACTACGACAAGTGACCACGCTGTGCGGTGACACAGTGTGGCTCGGCACTGAGGACAAGAGGCTCATCATATTTTCCGGCGTGGAACCAGAGAAACAAGAGAAACTGACGGAAGTACCCACCATCGCGCCCGTCACGCAAATCCGCTACCACTGCGATTCAATGTTCGTGGGACTCGCCAACGGCAGGGTGTCGGTATTCAGACGAAATCACGATGACTCCTGGGCGTTGCACGAACCTCTCGCGATAGAACTCGGCGATAAACCCGTACATTGCGTTCTGCCAATCGATGGCATTATATACGCTACGTGCGCGCGAAGAGTGTTTGCGATTAACGCTCTTACTGCGGAGATTATGCGCATACTGGAGTTGAAGGGAGACAGTGATCGCTCTGTCAGGTATCTTGCGCATTCCGGGGTGGGGCTGTGGACTGCGTTCTCTGATTCCACGTATGTTAGTTTGTACCACGCGGAAACCTTCGAACACTTGCAGAATATTGACATCGCTGCAGATGTGGCGAAAACTATCGGCGCGAGGGAAGGAAGCAAACCGGCCTACGTATCGGCTCTATTGGCCGTACAAGGTTTGTTGTGGGTCGGGACGACAGCTGGCGTTAGCGTAACGGTCCCGTTGCCAAAACTCGAGGGTCTTCCACTTATAGGAGGGCATATAGCCGTCTCGTACCATGCTCATGCTGGACCAGTCACGTTCCTTCTCTCGTTACAACCAGAGAGTAGGGAAATCGACGTTAACGTTGTACGACGGAATCTGTCGAATGCGCGCGCTCTCGCAGAGACCGTACAAGAGTTTAAAGAGGAAGAGACCAAAGAAGATAATGAGAAACCGAAACTCGAGCGACGGATATCGGAGGAGCTGAGTCCTTATCGACCCCAACGCGTCCAGTCCGCTGTAATAAGGAGAAAGAAACCGGGCGACGTTCGGTTAAGTAAAACATTGCCTAAATGTGCGAATCTCAACGCTTGTGACGTATATGGACTGTTTGGAGATCTCATGTTCGTAAAAGATTGCGTCGGAGAAGCTGACGTTAACGGGTCGGGCGGTGAAGCTCTCCGGCGTAGCGATCCCGAATTGGCTGCTATTCCATTCCGTGTCAGTACACTCGATAGACGATTGCGAATGAGAGCCGGACGACCGCGGAGCTTGGATCTCTCCAGCTGGTCAGTGGACTCGAGAGCTTCCAGCCTTTGCACGTCATCGGGTAGCGAGGAATCGATGGCTCTGAGAGGAGTCTCGCGGACTAGTTCCGGGGCGTCGGGCGCGGCAAACTTAGCACCCCTCGCAGCGTCTACTCCAGACTCTTCTTCGGGAAAATCGAGTTCGTCGGAACGTTCAATCTCTCGCAGCGATTCAGCGAACGCACCTGAGCTACGCGTTCCGAGCAAAAGTGCGGCGAGAAGTCTCCGTGGCGCAGATTACGTGGTGGGTGAAAGTACTGCGCGTCGCTCCGTCGTAACGGTGGTGGGCGGGCGTGGATATGTAGACTGGCGACAGACGGCCGACGCGGCTGAACGTCCCGCTCCCGCAGCAGATCCAAACCCGCGAGATGCACACCTAGTACTATGGGAGATGCGATTGTGACCGAATGCACCTCATCCAAAGCATACCCGTTTGATCGTGCCAATTCACATTAGGTCGGTTCGAGAGTTCTTATTAGGATAATGTGTCAGATACATATTGTATTTCATTGTACTGTTCACATTAGAACCATCTAATGTGAACGCTATCGGAATCCAATTGGATGCCGTTATTGGCCGCAAGAGGCACCACCAAAGCCTTCCATTATGACTTTGTGTCAATGAGACATATTCATAAATGGATAGTTGAAACTATGTACACAGTTTTCGACTACCCTCCCTTCTTTTTAAATTTTGTAAAGATTTTACTGATCCAAAGGTCTCCTTGCGGCTTCTGTGTCCAATCAAAATAATGTTTCTTTGTAAATAAAACCCGGTGCAAGCTGTAGATTTATGTAAATTCCAGTTTTTATAGCGCTATTTAAGTAGCATTATATAGTGTTAATAATATATTATTATGTATATGTACAGTTTCGCTTAAATCTCGATAAGTAAACAGTTCTTACGAGTCGCATATTAGGTTCCTTATGAATCATTTTCGACCTTGGGATTCGGAAGAAAATATTTATGAGAACAAAAAATTTACACAGAGTGTGAATCTTGTGATAAGCTTTAAATTATTTTTGGATATTGAAACTAATGGTTCGCCGGATGGCCTGATATTTTCTCGTACAATATGTAAGCGCAGGTGCATTATTTTTGTGATCCTTTATATTGATGTTATATAAATAGTGAAGTGAGAATGGATTCTTGAACACACGTTCTAGTTGGGTATATGTAATGTTTTTAATGTTAATCGGCTGTCGTTTATTTGCATTGTATGATTTGTTACATTGCAAATAATTTCATTCAGTCTGGGAGCGGGAGTTATAATCTCTTATTCTGGTTGTTAATACAAAATATATTTAATTGTAATGAAGCGCCATATTAACATTAGAATAATTTCGTAGCGTATCTTGTTTATATAAAAATAATTGTAATGTAAATTTGATTTCAGAATAACAGTATACCATTATCGTTTTAACTTACGACTGGTTTAACCCTAATTATTGAAAACAAGTGGCCTTATTTTTCAAAATATAAATTTCCAGTGTGTGATTATGGCATTCGTTTAAGCTTTATTGTTAGACATAATTTATGTCGCTTTAAGAATTAGACTGATTTAGCTTAAGCGTTAAAACTTACTATTAGTTGAATTATAATTAGTAAGACGAATAACGAATTTCGATCGAATAATCATTACCGTTATTTCAGAATGATCGTGTAAATGATGCCTGCCGAAGTATAAATTCACATTAAATGTACTAACTGATAAGAAAAGAAATTATAAGGAATCCTACAGTTATTGTTACATGTTATAAATGCTCCAGGTTGTTTTGTCACAAAGTGATTATTTTGTTAGAGTTAAGCCTTAGATTTCGCCACACGAAGTCCCCCATATTGTCGGTAAATTTCAAGTTATACAGTTATACCTATCAATTTTATTACTGTTAGTCGTTATGTTGAAATGTTACGCTCGGTCAGTAGTACATACATGAAATATTTTTATTAACGAACAATTCCAAAGACCCGAGTAGTTACAGTGGCATTATTATAAAAATACCTGATGTTTTGGCCTGTTAATATAATATTATCTTCAGTAAACATCGTGCCAAATTGTATATTATTAAAAAGTTTTCGTTGTAAAGATACTATAAATAATGATTTCTTTTCTTTAATATACCTACTCCATGTATTAAATTATTTCTTTGTTACTGCAAAAGGTAACATTATTTGTTATATGCTAATGTGTCAAGTAGTTGATATTAAAATTTATCTCGAATATTACATTGTCAAACCTCATCTTTAAGTTTTTGTGTTACAAGCTGATCTTTATACAGAAAACGTCACAACATGTATGCATTAAGGTGTAAATAAATTTTAAGTTTATATGTATACACCTGTATATTTTGTTTTATTTTAATTTACACCTAACTTGACATAACTAGTTGTTTACTAGTAAATTATCCTTTCCAATTGAAACATATACTTTTCTCAATAATAGTTACTATGTATTTGACTACATGTTCCCTGCGAGCTAGTGTGTGGACGAACATGTAGGAAAACAAGTGCAAGCTAACAACCTGCGCTACGTAATGTAGTAGATTGTCGTATTCCTCCTTCATCGCGGGCAATAAATAACATGTGATGATGTGACGCTGTTAATAACTTTATAAACTACACGTAGTTGTACGTCACTGTACGGAAAACTTGCATACTAATGAATCAGTGATCACGTGTTAAAAGGGAACAAAAACAAAGCAACTGAAAGTTATAGAATTTAGATATTATTGTAATTTAAATTTTTGATTAAGGTTTCTTGACTCCAGTGTTTAATGGCGGTTTTGTCCTTGAAAGTAAACTCACAAATGCTATGGAAGGTCTGAAAAAAAAAAGACATTGCATTTAATTAGTCGGAGAGCAGTAACTCTGAAGGTTAGGTACTACGTAGCGATATAACCTGAACGAGCGGCTTGCATATTAAGATAATAATAATAAAGATATTTTAATGATTAATATTTATAGAATAACACGCCCCCACAATAAATATACTCACTGTTACGTCGCTTACATTCCCTGAGTGCCTGGCTGAAAGCTTGGCACTCCTGCAAATTCTCATGATTTGTGGCGCATTGCAAAAATTGAGAGATCTCAAATGCGCAGGGCCCATTCGGCTCCTGACCCAGCTGATAGTTCTGAGGTAGAGATTGCATCACCTCTTCTCGTCGCCGCCCGGTAAACATGCTTGTTATAGCTTCGCCTGCTAAATGCCCCTACGCAAAAATACACCTGCATGACCATTTATAATTTCATCATCAATTCAGTTTGTCGAATGCTACAGAGTTACATGCCACAAATCTTGTAAAACTATATTAGAAACATCCGTATTTATTATAAGAGTATAAAAGTTTTCACGTACCTAGAGAACTTTAAATCGAAGGTCATGGGACATTCGATTTAAGCGTCAATTTCTTGGGCGTGTAAGTTAGTTTTATTAATAAAGATATTATAATAAAACGTACAATCGACTTCTATGCCAGTACAAAATACTACTACCACTTTGTTTAGCTCAGATTAATTGTACTCGAGAACTCTTAAGATCTTTACGGAGACGACGCTTATCCTTCTAATCATCAACATAGCTAAATTAACGTTAAGTTTTGGAACAACAAATAAATCGTTAATGTCATTTACCATAGTAGTGCCGAGGGTGACACCGCCCGCAATAGACGCAGCATCCCTGAACATGGAACGGCGGGGCATCGGCGTCACGATGATGTTGGGCGGCCGCGCCGGAGCATGCTGATCGGTGTGAGAGTAGCGCGAGCGACTTGCGCTACGACTATCAAATTAATAATATGATCGATTTATGAACATATAACATAAATATCTAAAAAATGTAACTATATATAATTATATTATACGTATTTTTTTTTATTTCATTTATTAAACTGTATGCAGTGGCATAGCGTGGGCCTACGCCGCCTGGGGCGGAAGTTAAACTCGCCACACATTAAAAATTTTGAAGACCAAACAAAAAAAAAACGACAATATCTAACTTGACAAAACAAGGTTGCCAAATCTGTTTTTGGCGCCCCTCAAAATGTGCCGCCCGGGGCGGACGGCCCCTCCTCGCTACGCCACTGACTGTATGTTAAAATGCGTTTGTGGACAGGTTTACTTCTAAATGATGCACGTTACCAGTACCATACATTAATAGTCGTCACCAGTTTTGGGAGTTTCCCTTCCTCCCCCACTCCCCTTAGGTTGTTATTGATATATATATTCAATTCCCATTTAAATCAAAATTTTCATGTCTTGTGGACTCTGGTCTAAGAAAGCCTGACCTTAGCATGGCCCTGACTACATCATTACTAATGCTTTTGAATGGAGCAAACTGGGATTTTTATGCTTGAATTTTTTTTTCTATATCAAGGGACATAAAAACCGGCCATCTAAGCAATTACAAATTGAAAAAAATCACGTTAATATATAACATTTTCTGTGAATATTTCAAGCGTCTACCTATTCTTCCGTTTTTAACCTTCATGTACGGAATCCTAAAAAGCGTTTTCGAATCCACAGCGTTTAAATATAGTTCTCAATATTTCAAAAATGTTTTTACAACACATGATCATTAAATAACAAATCACTAAAATGCAAACCTAGTGACTTCTTATGTATTCTGTAAAACGAAAAAAATCTTTCTATTTAGGAAAACTGAAAACTACAGGCCAATGAATAAAAAACAAAAATTGGTTTTTGGTTTATGTTTATTTGTAATTTAACTGTCTACTGCTAATTACGTAAATAAAATATGGATATTTCAATATTACAATATTTGAAACATAATATGTATATAAAACAAAATTATACAGCTATAAATTTACTAAATGTATCATAAAATAAATATCCCCATAACAATTATACTAAGAGTAATGGTGCCTCATAGAATGTACTATTGGAGATAAAATTGAATTTGAGGAATATAACAAGTGCTCAAACATAATAAGCAATACTGAAAGTATTCAATGATTAGAAATTATAATATAGAGGCACCACTGGAAATTGAATGTCTAAATTAAACATGGTTGTTGAGTTTGCACTGACGTAGCGCTTCGTTGAAGCCCTCGCACAGTGATAGGTCGTGTTGTTGTTGAGCGCATTCTATGAACTGCTTGATTTCCCATGCGCAAGGACCCTGGGGTTGTTGGCCCTGGTACTGCTGGTAAGTGGCCTGTGCTGGCTGCGCCTGAGCTGGAGCTGGTTCACTGCTGCTTCCTCCACTGAACATTCCAGTTAGAGCACTACCAGCCATATGACCCTGAAATAACAAATAGATCTCACACACTACCGTATAGGCTCACGCAATTGGCATACTAAAATATTTTTAACATAATAAGAACTATTTAACAATTTCATCAAAAATAAAAACAGAATTTCAGACTTGTCAAGTATTCTGTACATTAAAACAAAATAATCCTTAAAATCATTTTTATACTTGGACACAGTACCCTTGTAACATTAGCTGGATGGGATATTTATTTACTTACATAACACATCAAATTTTGTAGATTACAGTAGAAAATTATATGTTGCATGCGTCTCTATAGTCAAAATGTATACTATGAATATGTTTTTTTAACAAAAAGATCATTTCCAAAAAAAGCACAAACCATTCATCATGTTTTATCAGTCTTATCTACAGATGTCTACAAATATGTAAATAAGTATTTTCCTGCTCTGTTTTTTTTTACTGAAGTATCATTTGCATAAATTCTATGGATTTATTTATTATTACACTGTACAATGTACAATAACAATATTAGCCTTACTTAGACTAGTCCAGTTCTGAGGACCACTTGAATACATCAGGAATCAATTTCAAATATGCATAATTTTGTATTTAGAATGATTCTTAAGGCTTGAATCAAATAGCATCCCTTGCATAATCTATTTATTAAAACAACATGAAATGCAGATTATATTTTGATGACAAAGCGCATAGAGAAATTATTGTGCAAAACATGTTTATTTACATCCCCGACAGCATGTCTGAACAACGTCATACTATCACGTGATTTTTAAATTGGCTTAGTGCCTAACTTAGGAATTAATGTGAATTGATTCGCAATTTTCATATGAAATTGCGTAACAAAAATGCAATATAAAAAAATCTACAAGCAAAAACAAGAAATGGCAAAAAATTGTAATATTTATATTACGTAATATAATATACGTACCACTGCCGACCCTACAGCGACACCACCGGCGGTCGCAGCCATCTGACCGAACAACGAGGGTTGTTGAGGCTGAGCGGCCATTGGGGCCGGCGCAGATGGAGGAGCATGAGCTGGAACATGGCTCGGCGGTGGAGCAGCCCTAAAAACAAAATCCAATTTGAGGTTATCTCACCAATGACAACACAAAAACAAAACAAAATCATTACTAAAACCACTAATTACCTCCTCTGTGGAGCGGGCGGCGGACTCGCTGAACGTCCTCGGCGAGGCATTTTAAATAAAATCACTTATTAAATCGCGGGTTAAGTTTTCTTTTTGCTAAACAGTCGCAACGCTGTTACACACGGACTTCAACTGACTGAACTGAATAAAACGAAACACTAAATAAATGTCACGGTTGTCATGATTATATGAATGAATTTCGTTCGAAACCATTCTAGAAACTTTAAAATTGGAACTACACCTCCTTGTCTACCGCAAGTAGTTAAATGAGATAGATTATAAATTAGTGTTGCCAACGTAATAATCGCAACATGTATACTTTGTTTTCAGATCATTCACTAAGATGTTATCGTATGAGAAAAGGAATGAAAGAAATGAAAATTATGAATTTTTTTTACTGTACTATTTCACTACGAAAAAATAGAAAAATATAATATGTAGAATATCGATCTCTTACTTCCATTAAAACTTATTTTAGTGTAATTATTTATGTTTCTTGTATATTATATTAATATTTTACCTGGGGCTTCTACTGCGGTTGGGCATTTATGTTTAGTTTAATTTAATAAAATCCATTATTTTCATTAATTCTATATCCATTTTGCTGTAAAATGTGCTAACGTCAATTTAAACTGATCATCATTCAAATAACAAATAATGTAAGATGTCAAATAAAATATACTTTTAACATTTTTTTTATGATTACCTTATATTAATCACCAGTTACAAAAATAAAATATCTAACCAGTTCTAAAAATAATTCATTGCTTTGCTATAAAAGGTGGCTACTTTTCGCTCGTGTTATAAACAAATGTACTTACACGCTTTATTTTTCCTGACTTTCCTATTCCAATTCTATTCCTAAAGTATTTAAAATCAAGGTGTGCTTAAGATTTTTTTTATATGATTCATTATAAATAAATCCTTTGATGTAAATAAAGGCTCAATATATTATGCTTCCAATTATATATATTAAGCCCAAAATGAAGGAATTTCATTAAAAATATTTTTACATTAACTATCATTATAATACGTATTGTTTGTAAAAAGTATTCGTGACACGGAACGTTTTGCAACTTGAACATTATTTGTCTCGAGAGGATCCAGCAGGTTAATTAAACCATAAGTTTATTTACTTAAGAAATAAATTTAAATAACAAAGAGATATGTATGCTACATTATGAATATGTCGCGAGTTAGAGGAATACAGTGCCCGCGATCCGTTTCACTTCATTCAATCTTTCAGTCAGCCCGTCTGTCACTTGAAGTTGAGACTATATCACTTCAGTTATTTAGTCAGTCGTCAGTCAGTGAATTTGTTACCGCGTGATCAATTGGTATATATCGAAGTTCTGAAGTATTATTGTATCGGCTGGTATATTGTATTTTTGAGTGAAAATGGAAGATATTCAAGCCGGTCAAACGCAGAGCACGTTCTTCGTGGTCGTAATAACAGTACTGACATGTGTAATACTACACTTAATATACAAGACTATTTTCGGCAGCAACGAAAGCGAGGTGGAAAAGCATGATACTGAGATTGATTCAGGTGGGTTTAATTATGTTATGGTGTATTAAAAATGAATAGAATATGGGTATAATAGATGGAAAAGACATGCGTTTATCAGTATACCCACACTGGTATTTGGCGCGCCGCGAAAATAGAGCCTCGTGAGTTCATTTATCGGTTGCGGTTTTTGCACCCGTAGTATAATGAAAGATAACTGTTTATCCACTCTGTGACTTGTAGATGACGGTATAATTGCAAAAATCTTAAAAATGTGAGCTAGCCTGATGCACTTTACCGCATGTTTTTTTTTGGTTTTATCAAAGGTAGGTAGGTAGTAAATAGAAAATAACTTTTGATTTCGTACAAAATTTTCATTTAGAAGTGAGGCTTACTTTGAATATATGAAAACAATTATTTTTTTGTAGTACCTGTTATTAAATTATTTACATTATTATAACATAAGGTAATATATACAATAAGCCCTAAAACAAAACACAAAAAATATTTACAAAATTTTATACATAGACAAAAAGATATAAACAAAAAATTAATTACAAAAAAGAAGTTATAATATTTTTGTTTTTCGTTTTTATATTTATGTACATTTTGTAATCAATACATTTCAAATGAGCCCTCATGCATTTAAATCTGAAAGGAGAAAAAATTGGCATTTTATTATCTCATGAATTCATGATATATTACAGTAAGTATTAACAGCACATCACAAAATTTAAAGAACTGTTATTTAATAAACATCAACTGTAGTCCATTTTCTTACGAATACTTATGAATACTTAACATTTATTAAATTAATTCAATTAATTTATAATTTATTTAAAATCCTTTTCTATAAATTTATGCTTTATTGAAATTATTTAAGTAGTCTAATAATGTACTAAATAAAAAAAACATATATAAATGAAGTCCTTATTAACAAATTTAAATTTCCTCAGTACTTACTATAAA
>DWNE01009207.1:0-11042 GCA_018249875.1 Cecropterus toxeus | reverse complement strand
ATTATGTTTGTTTATAAATCAGTGAATTATATTGTGAAATTACGTTAGGTTGCCATATATATAAATAAATAAATAAAGAACATTGTTAATATTAACGTAGGAAACATATTAAGCCTAGTTCTAACTACAGTGTGTATGTAGCTTACATGTTAAAACATAGATAAATAAATAATAAGTATATTAATACTAGAGATGTTAAAACATTGAATGCTGGTACATACTTCGGTCAACGAATTAGCCTAGCTATTCAACGAGGTAATGTTGCCAGCATTCTGAGAACTCATCCTCAAGTCAGCAATTTAGATGCAGCTTTTTATATTTCATTTAATTTGGTAATATATTTTGTTTTAAATTTCAATTATTTTTTATTATGTATATATTTTTAAAATTAATTAATATTTTGGTTTTTTCAACTTAATAAAGAATACTTTTGAATAAATATTAAAATTAAAAAACCATTAAAAAACATTTTTTGTCTTGTTACGCGATTACGTTAGATATGTTTTTTGATCGTATTTATAACTGTGGTCATTGGTTTGGCTATAGTCCAAACCGCTTGACGGATTATGACATATCACTGAAATCGTCTCAGGTGTAAAAATGACATAGGCTGTATAATTTTTATATAGCGCCTTGAGGATGATTTTTTTACTATCGAAACATTATGGATATTCATTATGGTGTAGATAAGGGGAGATTAGTGTATCCGTACCCCTAAGCATTGGTGAGGGAATATAATATAATTTTTTTGTTGACAAATTTCGTAGTCTATCACCTCCCCCTCCCCCAAATTGTAACATACGCGAAAAAGGGTAAAAAAAACATGTTAATAATTTATTAAATTTATTTATTCCACCCTTAGCCTCTTTTAGCGTAGAGTAAGAAGAAAATTTTAAAACTGACCGACAGTTTGTATGTTGTTTTATTTATTGTTTTTAAAACTTTAAAACAAAATATAATAAAAACACCCTATAATATAATAATCTTAAAAATACGGAATTATGACTGTATTATCTTACGCAAAGTTACTTTCGTCGACATTGAATTTTTTCGGACTTGTTTTCGTCCGTTTATGAATACTAAACTATATTATTATGATAAATAAGTACTAAAATTATTTTATTCATTTTTGCACAACACAGTAGGTTATAAAAAGTTATATCCACGAATAAACCAATTCTTTTCAGTTCCCGCCAAAATGCGCACTCGTAAAATCCTGCGTTCCTAATTCAAATGTGTCTATTCCATATTCAAATTAGCTCGGGTGCGTTCTCTTCTCTCTGGAGCCCTGAAATATGAATGCATTATTTAAACCCTACATTGAGAAGTCACTTTCATATATAAATATCGACATTGAGATTTGATTTATGAAAATTCTTTGTAAAGAATATATGTAGATAAAATTTTAATAAGTGCACTCCTTTGCTCCCATCTAGTAGTTTTAGATGCTTGTTAATTTAAGTGTATACCTACATAATAAATGATTATAAATTATATATTATTATTATTATATTATGAATAATATATAATTTAGTACCTACCAACAATTGCGTTGCATGGGGGAGGTACCACCACCTCCCCGGTCGAAGTACCTGGTAAGACTACTTCTAGACAAAGACTAGATACAGACTATATCATGTCATAAAACGCTCATAGATACTATACAACAAACTTCTCTAAGACATGCCCTCCGTTCGTTTTAATGGAAAAACTTTTCCTGTTTGCGATGCAAGCGCCAACTCGGTACACAACCAGCGAATACTTAGATGTTTCGGTATAATCTGTGAATACTTCATTCGTTGTTACCAACTTTTTACAATGTTAACGAAATTGTGAAACGGTGAACGGCGAAATTTATAAAAATATATTAGGTTAATTTAAATTATTACTTTTGAAGAAATATAATTACATATCACACATCATCATTGTTTTCCAAAGAATATTGTTAAACAAATTTGACGATGTTCGACGTTTCGAGTGTTTATGGGTGATAGTTATCTACCACTTAAAAGATGACTACACAGAATTTTATAGAATATAGCTTAATCAACTTACTAATAAATCGGAACTAATTGATTTTATATAAAAACACATCGAAAAAATACAAAATTTTGTTAATATATGAAGACAATTTCTATTGACATGAATTTTCGCCTCTGCCCACAAAAATCCATTGTAAAGCTTCAAGTGTTCACATACAAACACAAATATACTCGTAAAATATTATTTCAAAATTATGTTATTATCTTTTATCTGAATACAGAATACTCATCCTAATAATTCTCTGATAAAATAGCCAAAATACAATAACAAAAATACAAATGCCGTGTTAAAAACAGAAACGGGCGCGTAACATCAATAACACGAACAATACACAAAAAAGTTTTGTTCGTCGTTCCGAAATATTTTTTCAAATTTAATTTCTTGCCGGAGAAACAATGGCTGTTACGTTTCCTTTGTTGTGGTAAAAAGGCACGCGAGAAATGCATTAGGGAAACAAAAACGTTCCGTTACATACAATGAAACGCCTGATAAAGGAAAGCCCTTGATTGTGTTTGGTTTCAGCAAACACCGAAAGATCCCGACGTGTCCCATTGATCCAGGTGATGTCATTGTTGTACATTATTTTGTTGAGCGGAAATTTTGTTATTATTTTTGTAATGAAACGTTTTAAGCGCTGTAAGGGACAAGTATTTGTAATGATTTTTGTAACGGAAACGGTTACAATGAAGCATTACAGTAAAATAATAATATTTAATCATAATTAAATCTTGCTCGTATATACGATAGATATACGCGCTCTTTTTGGAGTTTTCTTTGATATAAGGCGCCGGTATGAGAAAAATATGAGGAGTAAAATCAACTGAACAAATGACCTCGTTACGTTTTTGGTGTGAACAGTGCAGCTAGATAGTGGGTAGTGTGTCTCACTCTTACTGATGACAAAACAACTTATCATCATTTATCATCAACTATATTATCGTGTTCGGCCATATCTTGCGATGTTCCTGTTTTGAAATAATGAGCGAAAAGATATAAAAATGATTGTTTTAAGGAAATGTAATGAACTTGTATTAAGGTTGATCACTTGATTAAAGTCGTATTATGTTTATTTTTAGGGTTCCATGCCCAAAGGGTAAAAACAGAACCCTATTACTAATACTCCGCTGTCCGTCTATCCATCTGTCCGTCCGTCCGTCTGTCCTCCTGGCTGTCACCAGTCTGTGTCTCAGGAACCGTGATAGCTAGAGATACACGTAGTTTTTAGCCATTTTTTTGTAAAAAAAATGATACGGAACCGTGAATGCGCGAATCTGACTCGCACTTAGCCGATTTTTTCTTTGTAGTAAAGCATTCTGTCGAGTACAATGTAAATGCTTAGAAACAGACTTTTATCTAAGTAGGTATAAAAGTCACCGCAGCGTCTACTGATCGTAAACTGATCTTTATCACCATTAGAATTGAATTTGATAAGTAGGTATGTGGCATATGCTTGTTTATGAGGATCCCATATCTTTATTATTCAAATTTCTTGTCCAAACCAGTTGGCGTTGAAGATAATTGCGTTGGTGTACTTCGTTCTATACAGCGGTTCTCCTCTTTAATTTATTTGTACGTAAATGTGTCTAATGTGTTTATTTCTCACATTAATTAGCTGTTAAGAGCCGCGCAGTACTAAAATATTAAGCCGGTTGTTCGCGAGTTATCAAGATGTACTTGATACTCGGATTCTACTAAATACTTTGGATTGCAGTACGTAGGATTTAATTGGAGTAATATTTCAAGGGCTCTTGGTATTGGTTGTTATCAATGACAGTTTAGGTACGTCCGGGGCTATGTAGGCGTTCGAAATTACGTGTTGGCCACTACTTCCTTCAATGGTCCATATTAAACCAGCGAAGTGATCTATGCCTCAGTCCTTCAGTTGTTATAAAGTGAAATGAAATGGAACATCTTTTTTATTTGCATAGGCCTACGTGGCACTTATAAATTGTCAGTTACAATATTTTTTCTAACACTACCACCGGATCGGAACACGACCTTAACTAATGAGAGACCCTTACTCAGCGTTGGAGCATAAAAAGGGTCGCCATATTTACTATAGCCATACCTATATAAATATGTTACTGTCATTAAATGAACAGTAATTAGTGAAAACGCAGCCAAATACCTTTAAAGGCAATAAATCTATAATATGCAGTAGTGTCTTCCTATAAAACTCATCATATCTATGACAACAACACGATCCAAAATATTAACAATCATGTTTTAAAATGTAGTGTCATGGTTTTTATATTAATAGTTTGCGATCATCTTACTATGATTTTAGAAGTCGTGCATGCGCGTTAGAGAAAATGTTTCCTGTACGAGTTGTTATTGCGTTTATTTTTATTGCCCGTGCAATAAAAACACAGAATATTGTATAGGAAACTCGAGCTGTAAAACGGCTTTAATAAATAGGTTTTGCAGTCTTCGATTTATGTATTTCTAATCGTGTTTATGACTTGTGTACAAAAAATACCGAAGTGTATATTCAAAGTGTTGGCCATTTCGGTTGTAATGTTATTGAAAACATTCGCCTAAGTTTTTCGTTGATGAGATGTCGTATAAAAAGAGATTTATTCGAGGACTCACGTGGTGACCATGCCGGTCTAACATGTATAGGATAATGATGTAAGTGATTAATTTTGATTTTTGTTCTGCATCGTTTTATTCGCCGATTGGAGCCACGCATTATCTTATTTGGACAGGAGAACCCGAAGAGCCTTTGAATAACTGAACCGATGTGACAGATCTTAAGGGTGCTTTTCTATCGTCGTTGTCTGAGGTAACCAAATATAAGGTAAGGTATCAATCGAAGCAGTGGTAGAACCCTATGTAATTCAACTTAGGCGGCCCCACTGCTTTAATTTTTGCCTAGTAATAACATAATAACGGCTCACTTTTATATGAGGCGACCATCTCAGTCCTCGGGAGAAGCAACGCATCTGTGATAGACTTCATATAGAACCCCTGTTCTATATGAAGTTTCTTACAAATGTCCTTGGGCGGCAGTAACCACTTACCATCAGGTGGGCTGCTTGCTCGTTTACTGCTTCATATTAATAAAAAAAAATTCAAGCATCAATCAGTCACAAATGCCAGATCAAGGTATTGACATCCGATCTACAAAATTTAATTACGACGCAACATTAAGAAGTAGGTTAAAGTAAAATAAAGGTAAAGAGAATATAAACAGAGTAATCATTCGAGTAATCTTTCACATTTTCACGACTATGCATATGCAAGACAAAGCATGGCCATATAGACACAATGCACGGTCAAATCCAATCATCGCGCCAATACGTTTGGAGTACACTTAGCTAACCAGCATAATTGACTTTAATGATAGCACAGCTGTATTATCACACAAGTAGGCCTAAATTGCATACTAATATATACCTATAATATTACATTGACTTCGAATTATATAGGTACCTATATACCTTACTTTAGATGTGAAACATCTACAGGCGCAGGTAAACCTTATTATTAAAGTGGCGATGCTTATATTTGCGCCTTGGCGATGTTTTTAGAGCCATCTGTTATACATTGGTGGAACTATTAAGTATCACACCTATTTCTAGCGTGAAGCAGTTCTTGTGTTTCGGTGGAAGGGTGTGGATGTGCTCACTTTTATATGAGGCGACCATCTCAGTCCTCGCGAGTAGGATCTATGATAGACTTCACATAGAACCCCTGTTCTATATGAAGTTCTTACAAATGTAATGGGCGGCAGTAACCACTTACCATCAGGTGGGCTGCTTGCTCATTTGCTACTTCATATTTTTAAAAGAAAAAACGAACAAAACTAAGCAGGCTGTGGTGTTAGGTCGATTTAGTGCAGGCTACTGTTCGTGGCTTTATTTTCAATATGCTATATCTTAGTTTCCATTGCAATCTTGTCTTTTATGCATATTCACGGACACAATATTTCACATGTACCAGGCGTTCTGTGACCACATTTTTTTTTATAAATTATGTAGGTATATAATTTATTTGTCGATTCGTATAATATTTGGTTTAGATAGGAAAATTATGTAAGTATATAATTTATGTGTAAGAGGTTGAAAACATTTTGGATGATAAGGAACTAGGAAGAAATGGATAAACTTAAAATCAATCCAATTAACAAATAACACTATTTTAAAGTAAAAAGGCCTTGAATTGTTCTGAAATAATGGGGCTATCTATTTGTATTAATGACATAAGAATTGCTGGAATGAAGAAATTAAAAAATTATATAAAGTTAGGATTAATAATAGTACACATATGTACACATTCAGCTAACCACATAAAAGTATCACAATTATAGAAACTATTCCTTAAATAATTGAGTATAATTTAAAAACAAAATGGATTTAAGTAGCCAAAGAAATATCAATCAAATCATATGAATCAAATCCAAACATGTCAGAATATTGCAAATGTTCAAGATGTATGTAAAATACCCAAACAAAACTTAATTTCTTGCTTATTTCGAAATTATATTCTATGTAAATACATATCCTGTATGTTTATATTTATATTTAGCTATAGGAAAACAGTGTGTATTCTTCATCTGGTGGTAAGTGATCACCAAAATCGTATGAATTGTATTAACTTCACATCGCTAGTTAGTTTTATGAGTGTAATGTCAAACATCATTATTTTTGAATTTTACCATTTTATCAAATTCAGTGTTAAGGTCAGTCAGAAATACTGAATACTAAGTCTAGCATAGACTTGTGCGAAATGGTTTCATCTTATAAGTGTCTATCACAACTATCAATTCCTTTGGCACATAGCCTATTCCATATAACGTAATCTCCGAGAACCAAGTGAAGTAAATGTAAATACACATGGACTATCAACCCTGTATGGGTTGATAGTCCACGTGTACCAGAAGTTATCACCCCATATTTTTATACCAACACACAATGTCAGAAATTGATAGCTACATTAAACTAATATCATACTAATGGTCACCCAGTGGTTGAAATTAGATCATAATAATTATTGAAAATTAGAGGATTTGTTGGTTCAGATTGGGATTTGTTGGTGACTCAAACGCTCATAGATACTATAAAAATCTGTTTAAAAATAAAAGAAAATTGTATTGAACTGTTATCTTATTATATCATTTATAATTTGTTACTTTGTAATGATATTGTATGCTTAACTAGCTGTACCATGCAGGTCCACCCACATTTATTGAAGCACAATCTATTAAAAACAAACAAACATAGTGTGATGTAATATAGCCTAAAGCCTTCCATGATAAATTTACGATTCAACACAAAAAAAATTTTTCAATTCGAACCACTAGTACCTGAGATTAGCGCGTTCAACCAAACAAACTCTACTACTTTATAATATTAGTACAGAAGTAAAGATTATGTACAACTTAACTACATTATTAGTAGTGATAGGTCACATAGAGGAACATTATGTTTCTTATTAACAATAAATATGTAAAAGGTAATGACTCACTAAAAATTATTGTACTAATAGTGTTCAAATCATGGATTTTTTTAAGCTTACTATAAGCTTAATTTGCTATATCTTAAAATCACATTAGCCAATAAAAAGCATTATGTCTCGTTATTTTATTATTGTTATAAATAACAATAGTACTTGTCACTCATATCATTTAATTTTTGACAAGACTATTTTCGTTGTATTTCGACGAAAAGTTGCTAAGAATTCCTCACTGCATGAATTGAATCCAATAACCCAGCTACCAAATAAATACAAATAATTTGTTACATGTATTTTATAAACGTTCACAGGTTAAAACATACCCCAATATCATGCTTTATATGCAAAAGACTGATATTCATATACATTATTTTTTATAGAACTTACTTTATTTGTTGTTTATATCCGAGTTGGAAGTACCTTTCGGCGAGACACCTTGGCGTTGACAGGTATTCCGCTATGAAAGTTCTTTTTAACTATGCACATGAGTTTTTAGACGTATCAGTGGCTTATAAATGAACCATAACACGTTAAATTACTTATTTACACTTGGTATTCACATAAATTCCCGAATTTTTCAATCCAAACAATCACCGTTGGAAAAGTCACTCTTTTTTACGACTGTACTGTATACCTACTTACTAGTTACCACAGATAGAAAAGGACAAAATGGAATATTTCATTCATTTTGCGTTTTGTTTCTTCTCTAATATTTATTTGACATATTACACAATGATTTTAAATAGATGTTCGTTACATTATACTTATAACATTTTTATTCGATTTATGAATAGACTTACTTTCATAATTATACAATCGTTTTATATGCTATTGAATGTCTAATGATTAGTATAGTTAATTAGTTACACGTTTATAATCGCGTCATTTGAAAGAATAATTGGTTATTGTCTCGTATAAGCTACTAATTTCATAGTCTACATGCCATGGTAGTCTTAGCCTTACCAGTTAATTTTTAAAATTGTATTATTTTGATTAATCTGTGGCGGTTTGTTTATGTATCTGTCTGGGCTGAATGAGACAATTAATCAAGGCTATAAAAACAATATTAAAATAAAATTGATTTTCAACGACAAATTATGCTTTTTTTAATGGTTATAGAGATGTCCCTAGGATAAATATTAGAAAAAATCGATATTTTAAATTTTACTATTATTACTGTATTTGTAGTCTAGTAGCAGAAACAGTTTAACCGAGGAGGTACCGCTGCCATTTCTGGCTTTAAACAGTTCATGTGTTTTATTAGATGGATGAAGTTCCGGCTAATCTAAATACCGTTAAAGACTGAAACGATTATTTAAAATCCCAAGAGTTGGAACACTATTAAAATCGATTTCGGGTAGAATATTTGTGACTATGTGTAGTTAATTACAAATGTCCATTGATAAGAGTGACCATTTATTATCAGTTTGACTGCATCATTTATATTGCTACTAATACTTTATAAAAAATACAAAAAAAAAATAACCATAAAAATACGATAATGGATAATTTATCGAGAAGTATGATAAAAGATTTTAAAAATTTTGATTTATTAGTGTTAATTTGTTTTTATTAGATAACAACAATACAATTAATTTTACAATAAAATTTATAGTGTAATTATATTTTTATATCTTTTAGTTATTGATATTTCTTACGACGTCCTCTGATGGCTCAGTATTTTTAAGCTAACACATTATGCTAGATAACATTAACCTCTAAGGTACAAAGTTAGTCGCTTAGTGTACGCCTAATGTCAAACGTGACGTCACTCGCAAGAATGCAAGTACTGATGACAAAATACAATAGCAATAATGTTTTTTTGTGAAATATTGATTTCAATGAAACGTAAATTTTAATAAATGTCTGTCTTAATAATTTATACTTAACGTTTAACGTTAACAACGTTCTTTTTACATATTTAGGTTATCATTGTAACAGAAACTAATGAGTACAACAAATTAATTTTGCTCATCTATTTAATTAATAGTAAATCATAATAGATTACGGAGTTAAGCTTCGAACGGTACTAGGACGAGAGCGGGGCGTGAGACGGGACCGGGAAGGGAGATCGCATTCCTCACGTTCGTCTAGTTAGCTTGTCGACTAGTAGCTAAGTTTTACTCGCTAACCGTTGGAGGTAGGTAAATGAAAAGTGATAGGACCTTCCGGATGGAAAATTAAATGTTGACCTTGTATATGCCATCAAAAGTTTGTTACATTTTTGCGAGCTCATTTTATTTAAAATGGAAATATGAAAATATGAATCCAATGGGTGTAGTGACGTCAACATTGTCGTTAAAATAGTCGCTATCTGTAAAAAGCGAAAAATATCGAAATCAAAAGAAGCCTGTAGACTAACCAGTTACTTAAGCTACATTCATGCAAAATATCATGTAAATCGGACCTGTGGTTCTTGCGTGATTAAGTAACATACAGACAGACACCATCTCATGTTTATATGTTAAGTTTAGGATAGATATAGATATAGATATAGATGGATTTGGATAAACTAACGGAGCCCAGAGGGCTCATTCGCTTTTAAAATGTAACATAAACAAAACTCACGCACTATTGACAATATAATCATCGTCGACTGCTTATCCCACTGCTGGGCACAGGTCTTCTCTCAGAATGAGAAAGTTACAGGCCATAGTCCACCGCACGGGCCAAGTGCGAATTAGTAGACTTTAAGAACTCTTTTTTTAGAGAACTCTCAGATGTGCAGGTTTCTTCACGATGTTTTCCGTCACCGTAAAGCAGTGATAATTAAATTATAATACGCACATAATTTTAGAAAAATCAGTCAGCGTGCCTGGGAACCTCGGACACTCAATTAAGAGGCCGAGTTTCAATCATTAGGCTCTCACTGCATTGACAATTGACAATATAATAAATGTTCCATATTAAATTAAATATCTAATAAGGGTTGTTTCGTGGAAACGTGACAAAACGAACTACGTACACGCCAAAATAACGTAATAGATCTTGAACGTCGTGTTCAGTTTAATTAAAAAGGTATTGCTTTGAGGCATTTCGTGAACTTGTAAACACGTAGGAGTGTTAAAATATTATATTAAAACAAAACTCATCACCTTAAAAACGATTCGGATCTTTTTTTTTAGGCAGTCGTTTTTTGTTTTCACATATATTTAATAGAACGTTTTTTATACATTTTCGTCGAAATAGTAACTTTAAATATAATAACCTTTATTTTTATTACATTTATGATTCTATTATCTTAGGATTTTTTATTATTATAAATGCTAAAGTTTTCAAGGATGTATGTTTGTAACTCGATCACGCAAAAAGTACTGATTGGATTTCATTGAAATTTGGCGTACAGATAGTTTATGTCAGTAATTAATTTCACATCTGTTAATATAAACACATGTGAAATTCATTAACGTGGTAAACGTGACCGAAGCGGCGGGAATAAACTAATAATTTATATAATTTTATCAGTCTGAAATAGCAAAAGAGCAAGCAATTCAACTGGTAAAAGGTCACTGCTGCCCCTGGACAACTAAGAAAATTCATAC
>DWNE01009206.1:0-11042 GCA_018249875.1 Cecropterus toxeus | reverse complement strand
CTTGTCAGAACTAAACCAAATTAAAATGGGACCCAACTGTAAGCAACACCTTTCAAATAAAAAAAAATTGTCAAAATCGGTCCACCCTAACCATCCATTTCGATGTATCAACATTAAAAAAAAAAAATTACAGACGAATTGAGTACCTCCTCCTTTTGGAAGTCGGTTAAAAAGGTATCTAATTTAAAATGTAAATATCTTAAGTAATTACATAATTTTGTCTCATACAATGCGTTAATCAAAAATAAATAATATGAGAATAATTAAATTTAGAATAATACATGTTGTCTACCAGCTACACTCAGTTGAGATATCTTCATATTTATAGTGCGCATAACCCTAATTTTAACTTGGAAATATGTGAATAGTTAGACAGCTTCCTAATTGTATCTAGGTATACTGAAATTATAAAGCTGAACAGTTAATTTGTTTGGTTGAATGCGCTAATCTTTGAAAGTACTGGTATATAACATTATATACTATTATATCTGTGTTTGTTTGTTCTTATGTAGTAACAGGTGAAACCACGTGGCACAGCTAGTTCTACATAATAAGAGAGACCGTTAGAGAAAATTAATAAAAGTAATTTTCATGTAATCAATAAAATGTCCTGGATTAGCATGTTGCTTATTGATTTATAAATAAACGCCGGTTCTTAAATATCAATTACTAACTTTGTAACGTAAAAACGCATATTAATTTAACGTTACGTTCAACAGAAATAATAAATGTGGGTCATATATAAATTCTAGTAACATTTAATTGGTTAATTTAAAACAATGAATGGCGTCAAGCGGTAAGTTTTGAAAATTATTGTAGATTTAATTAACATTGATGCCTGTTCTAGGGACTAGTACCTTCGTACCGATCTAGGCACTACGAAAAATGCTGCGCAGGAATTTCAATTAAAAAACCCACAGTAATTAAAAACCTCACCTGTAACAGGAACTCGAGGATCAAACCCAGAAACCTCAACTTTCGAACTGGTATAGTTACTTCTACATGGTCACGTTACAAACATACATCATGTGTGATATAAGATTTTAATGCACCAAAGACATCATCGTCATTATTGTCCCATAGCTGGGCACGGGTTATCTCTCAGAATGAGAGAATTCTAGGCCATAGTCTACCGCGCTGGCCAAATGCGAATTGGTAGACTTCACACACCTTTGAGAACTCTTTTTTAGACACCTCTCAGGTGTGCAGGTTTCCTCACGATGTTTCCTTCACCGTAAATCAGTGATAATTAAATTCTAATACGCACATCATTTTACAAAAAATTGTGGTGTGCGCCTGCTGGGATCCGAACCTCGGAGCCTCGATTAAGACATCCAGTTTCTACCATTAGGCTATCACTGCTCCAAAGACATGGTTTTAATTAAAATAAGGAATTCATCTTATATTTAATTTATGCATGTAAAAATGTGACAATAAATATGTCAGGTTAGTTAAAAGTTACGAATAGTCCTTCAGTCTATCTAATGGCTAAGCTCCAAAGCAGCGGTATTCAATCTGAAAATTTATTCATTAGTTTGGTTTATATTAATTGTGGTTGTAGAAATAAGAAATGAAATTGATTTATCTTTTTCTCACATTGAAGTCTTGTCAACCCCTTCCTGTCCCACTGCTGCGCTCGCGTCTACTCTCATAGTGAGTGTTTAGGCCATAGCCTACAACGCTAGACAAGTTCAAATTTGTAGACTTCACATTGGTAACCATTTGAGAATTGTTTTTAAAAACTCTCGAATGTGTAGGTTTCCTCACGATGTTTTCCTTTACCATAAAGTAGTGATTTAAACCTAAGTATAGGTACAGTCCACCTGATGGTGGGTGGTCACCGCTATCGTGTCCGCCCCATAGATAACTTAATAATAATGAATAAACAACTTTCATATTCATAATTTCATATAACAAGGGTTTCACCGGACATCAATAAAACATGCAACGCTATTGCTGTGGTCTAAGGTGGTTGCCTATTCAAATGAGGAGAACCACACTCCACTACCGAAATGCAAGATCTGCTTCACGCTAGAAATAGATATGGCGGTGATACGTCCCAGTTTAAACCACATTGTATTTACTAAATTTAAAATACAATATGTATGTCACAAATATTTCATCTAAATACTCTCGCCTTTCATGTAATACCGATGCATTGAATACTTTTTGTTATTGTGAATAATTATTTTGTCCTTTCTGTTCAATACAATAATTTGAGTCCAAAGTCCTTAACAAAGGAACACTTTGCACGTCGCTCGTTAGTCCACACGAAAAACCTTTGAGTGCCGCTTGTAGGTACCTGCAAACACTTAGGCTTACAAGTATCGGCTTGGCCAAACGCCAACAGGTTACTATGGAGATAGCCCTTAGCTCATGTGTATTTAGAACAACCTTCAAATTAATAACCACTCACCTACTTTACTACACGTTTTAATGTATTTCAATAGATCATTGAATGTTAATTTAATTAAAACATCATTACCTTTTTTTTTGTTAAATCTTATTTCACTAGTAAGGTTTATAATTTACCTTTCTTTTATTACGTTTCTATTAGCCTAAGATTAAAGTTATATTTTTTTATGAAACTTAACCTTCTTGGTATCAAATGTTTATAAAGAAATCCTGTTAAATTACAATTGTTACACAATGCATGTTAAGTTTGAGTTAAAATAAAATACACTTGTTAATAATTTTTTGTCGGTAAGAATGCATTATTTTTTTAATCACTCAAGTAGATATATATCATATGATAACGTAAACATATATAAATAATACTTACACAGATAACACGTGGGACATGCGTTTAAATAAAGTTACAAACTATCTTTGCAGTTGATAGAATTAGATAATATAATATTTGACGACCCACGTGGCGCAGCAGTCATCATACCGGTCTGACACGCAGTGGGTCCGGGTTTGATCCCCGACCAGACAGAAATGTGAATGATAAGTTTAGATTTCTGTTCTGGGTGTTTGTGTATTCGTCTTTGTATGTCCAAGGCACCCACGACACTGGAGAAAATCCTAGTGTGAGGCTATGAGTGTAGAAAGCGTTTTATAATATAATAACTAAATATACCATTATAGTAGAATTAAATGAACACTATTCGTAGCTGAAATACATATAATGCAAAAATAAAAACCGCCTAAATCCCTTGATAGTTCATTACCAAGTGAACGCAATAATAAACTTTAAGTTGATAAAAGAAAAAGCAATTTCAATTTAATATCGTATCGTATTTCTGAACTCATTTTGAATTCAGAAACGATTGGATTATGAATAAACATTCTTAAACTCGTGAACATAATAATAAAGAAACCTTGAGATAAAACGAGAAATTCCAAACATGAGCAATCTACGACATTTATTCACGTACATCTAACGCGACAGCAAATCAAATAATGCGGTGCTGTGTACTCATACGGAATCCCTTGATAATACGTTCAACCGAAGAGAAATATTATTCGATAATTCGAAGAAAACATCGCGGAGAAAAAACTCGGGCACAATAAACAGGGTGTATTCAAATGAGGGAGTTCCCCAGGGACGCCGCGCCGGGTGGGCGAGAAAACAATGATAATATTACAAACTTATTTAGGTTGTGCCTGTCAGAGCCGAGGCACTGACACGGACTACGAAGATGTTAAATGATTTTATAAATAAATAATGACCTTCCTGATATTTCCGATGGAAATATTTTTAAGGAAAACATTTAAAAAATAAGAGTAATTTTGTTAATGTCTCAAGAGAGGGTCTAATAAAGAAAGTAATCATGAGCTAATTCTTAATAATTGCTTCGAACGTATTCAATATTAGTCATAAAATAATAAAATAAAGAATCAGTAAAATAAACCTGATTTAGAAAAGAATTAAAGGTGACACGGCGAACGAAAGCGTAATGAGACCTACACGCCTAAGAGTTCTTAAAGTTCCCAAAGGTGTATGAAGTCTACAATTTCACACTTAGCCAGCGCGGTGGACTATGTCCTAACACTTTGATAATCTGACAAAGACCCGTGCTCTGCATTAGGACAATAATGGGTCGAAGGCAAAATATTCGCAGTAATATTATTGACAGGTATTGTATGTGGCTACGCGGCCGTTACGATATTATATAAATACGTTAATACACATTGTATTGAATATTACTTTGCCTGGCACGACACACATCTGACACGCTCAACGTCTATTGATAAACGAAGCTGTGATCTATTAAGTTCTACTTACAGTATTTTTATTGCGCTGTTCAAATTTTGCTTCATTTTAGGGTATAGCATAAAAACTTCGTTTCGTGGCTCCTCACGTATAGACGAATAAATTTGGAAAAATAGTAAGCGCGTATGTAACCTTGAATATTTACGAGAAGCATGCCCCAAAAGGGTTGGCGCCGGTACGGGATACGTGACGCGTTATGAAATTTTGTCTTTTCCACCAAAAGCGCGGAAAATTCCGATATAATACCGAAAAATGGCGGAACGTAACCGGAATATGGACTCCGTTTCACCGGCTTGTAGATTAGCGACTCACGTATTGTTCGCTGGAATTGCGAACAACATCCCCTGTAACGAGGCAGCCTTCGATTGCCTTGTTAAATTGCAATCGACACTTTTGCCCCGACGAATAAAATTTCCGATGCGCAAATTTTTCTTTTCCTTTCTGTGTGTTGATAAAATTACACCGCTCTCACAAAGGTATCCGACTCGAAGGACCAATATTTTACTCGTGTAAAATTCTCATGTATTTGATGTATAGAATCATTTATGCAGAATATACGCTGCAGAACTTCAGCTTCGAAATACATCTGCAGAAATATAATCCAAGTGATGTTTCTGCAGATCTGAAGATGAATGAAGCTTCTGTGAAATAATTTATGAATAAGTATAACAACTTCGCTTATAAGTAAAGGGATGCTGGAGGGAACGTTTATTTTTCTTAAGCATATTAATAGTAAAAATATTTTAGATTTAAATGGAGAAACGCTTATAGCATATTCTATAAAAGATAAAATTTTAATTAATTAACGATTGAAGTTAGCTTTCATATATAGTATATATGTAGTTATATAAATATACGGACTGCAGCATTTTCCTATACGATCTTGGATGTTTGTGAACAAGTTTCGTACTGAATCAAAGAATTTCTGCGGTGGACCACATATGCAAGATTTAAGGTTTATCTAAAAACTAGTCACATCATTAAAACTATTAAAACAAAAAAAACCTGACTGCTTAAAACGAAAATAGTTTGTTCAAAATAGTCCAGTAAAACTATTATAATACATATATTTTTAGATTGGTATATTTATAAGCATTTATTTAATACCCGTATTGTCGTAATAATAAAAAAAATGTCTTCCTCCCTCTTTTTTCTATATCTATGTGCCATTTTTAAAATATATATAGCCTATGTCACTCTGCAAACTGAGACGATTCGAATTATATGTTATACGTCACATTCGGTCAAGCCGTTTGGGCTGCAGCGCTTGCCAAAGAAATGGACATACATACAAACAAACATACATACGCTTGAAAAACATTACCCTCATTCTGACGCAGTCGGGTAATAAAACATATAATACTAATGGCTTTCAATATCATGATTGCGGTACTGAATTCTTAGAATAGTTGGTAAAGGCATAATTTCTAGGAAAATGAGTGAGTGTAACAAGCACCAGTGTTCAATCATCTGTTGATTCAAATTAATCTCTTCAAAGAAAAGAGGGTAGAATCGACCTATTTATGACCTTTGACAACAATGTAATGAAAATGTAATTTTAGTCTAAAGGATTTTATAAAGAACATAAAATACTAATGGGATATCAATGGGGACGAAAATTACCAAGAAATTTATAATTAGATAGAATCTATTTGAGTTTGATTACAGATGTATATAGATTGCTACTATATGTACATATATTTATGACGACCCGCGTGGCGGAGCGATCACCATACCAGTCTGACGCGCAGTGGGTTCCGGGTTCGATTCCCGGCCAGACGGAACATGAATGATGAGTTTATATTTCTGTCCTGGGTCTGGGTGTTTGTGTATTCGTGTTTGTGAGTCCATGGCACCCACGATACATGAGAAAATCCTACTGTGGGGCTATGAGTGTAGAAAGCGTGTGAAAGCGTGTATATGTATGGGTTGTATGACTACTAATCATCAGGGAGAGTACACGTAGACTACTTCATTTTCATCAAAAATGTAAAATATTACGATACAAATTTTTTGAACTAAGATACAGACCACGACAAGGCGGTTAAACTGAAAAATTTAAGTATTCTTAGCAAGTTTCTGCAATTTCTATGCAAGATGGAGGAGGACACTGAGAAACTGCGGTGCGGCGTGAGTTTTATTTCGAAGTGAATTACCACTGACTTTGTACCACTCCACCCTATCTCAACACTCGAGACAATCAACAGCGAGAGATTACACACGTAACTGTGAAAAAATTGCGTGCAATAAGGTGCTAACATACAGATTCTTATATTGACAAAAACTGCCTGGTATTTTGAACCGCTTGTAACAAATGTACGAAAATGTACGAAAAATAAATAAACTTTTAATTTTGATCCATTGTAGCCTTCTGTTAATTATTTAAAGAGCGATTTTGTTGATGAATAATCCTAGAATAAAGTTGGGACTGTAGATTTTCAAAATTTAGAAATAAAGAAGACTACATTACCTAATATATTGGAAACCTTAAAAACCATTGTTCATTATGGTTTTTAAGGTTTTTCTAACTTTCAGTAATATCAGATTTTACAATGTTTTCTATGTTAGAGTATTAGAAATTGATTATACGAGTAATAATCAATTTCTAATACGCATCAAAACCCCATGCTTTCATTCTTGACCATTGTAACAACGAAGACATAATATCGTATTGCCACCATCACCCTGATTTTTCGGTTTGTCTATGTTTGACTATTTGTGGTAGGCTCTCGCAATAGTTTCGTGACCTACACGCCGCTTTTCCTCGCTCGTATGTACCCACCCACATCCTTCGTTCCAGTCACGTCCCGCCACACTGATGTAAGAATATTATATGAGGTGGGCGCACACTGGAGCTACGTTTAGCACATTGTCCCCACTTTACCACTGTAACTTAGCGCTTCTTCGCCGTTTGTAATTTTAGTTAACGTTATAAACTGGGACAATGATTTCGGAAGGACTTTGTGGTTTTCCTACATGTATCAGGTCATCATACGTTCTCTTTTATCGTGGATTAAGATTTTTTTATATAAAATAGAAGTAGTAAATTACTATGCAGTTCACTTTAATGTTATTATATGTTACATAAAATTGAAATAAGATCAGAGTCTTTCCTGACATGGGCCATAGATGTGTTGCTACCTTTGAGGACGAAGTTGGAAGGTTCGGTTAAGTACATATGTCTCCCTTCCCGCACGATTCAAATCAAAACACAGCACAGGTTAAAACACTGTAATTAGGTAAAGATAGGTGTGGTGGTGGTGCCTTCAGATCAAACTACGATAGGTAGGTACTACTTACCTTTAAGTTGGAGTGTACATGCGCTTCTCCGTGTACATGATTATTGGTACCTTTAGTGATGAGCTGTAAAGAAAACACGACTACAAAGATACCAAGGGTGTAATCATGTAAGGGTGTATTATTAGGGATTGCTTATTAATGAGTAATTAAGTGCTTATTGACGATAATGGGTAAGTACCTATCATGAGTATTTATTTACACTTAAGTGTAAGTAATCCTCACATGTAAAAAAAATGACATTTACAACTGCAGTGTATTAAACCTCAAGCAAACGTAGTAACCATCGCTATATAAAATAAAATACATAGCTACATACGCCTGTGTCTTAAATGCAAGGTAAGCGTCTACGTTCTGTTCTGACCCGCAAGATTGACCCTCGTAATTACAGGTCACCTACGGTTAGGTTACCTGGATTTATAAATTGTATGCCTATATAATATCGCTTCGCTTGACTGTAATTTCATGATAGCCTCCACACCAGGACCTACAATACAAATAAAAATAGAACGCTTATGTAATTATAGCCTCAGCACCATATTTTTCTCCTAGTTCGTACTATTTAAATTTATATTACGTTCAAATATCTGTCTCGCCGTCGGTTGATCTAGAACCCAGTGCAAGTCGGACCATATGTCGACCGCTTCGCTATACTCATCCATATAAAAAATATTTATTACAAAATTCTGATAAACGATATGTTATTTTGTAAAAATATATTATCTATATTATCTATTAACACCTGCCGTAAATTTTCCAGCCACCCAGGGTTGACTGGTAGAGAATGCCATAAGGCAGTTTGCCCTATTGTAACTTTTATTTTTAAGAGGTGCAATAAATAAATAAAATAAATAAATAAAAAGATGCTTAATGCCATATTAAACAGTTTTAACAGCAACCCATAAAATATTTAATCATCAATTTTAGAGGACAAGTAATGAAATAAAATGTAGCTAACACATAAAACATACAATTTCACCTTTTTGTTTCAGTTCGTTATTACTTTGTTCACCTTCAGTTAAGTTTATATTAAAATAATAATTTCTTGAATAATGCTTATAAAATGTAAAATTTAGATGGGTCGTTGGTGGTCAACATTTAAGACAATTTTAATCAACCCTTACGTTAGGCAGAATATAGAATAGAAAGTAGATACTTGTCAGGATTAAACATCTTTAGAATAATTGCGATTTGAAATTACACACGAACCTTTATGGTTCTTAAGTTTAAAAATGAAAGTTTATTCTTTTATTCAGATAATAATAACGGAAGAAACCTAAAAATTCCTCTAAATGACAGGTTTAATTAAAAATAGTGAAGTATAAAGTATTTAATTGCTAAATCCAACGTTGAGCATCTATTAGTAAGTTCATAAATTTTAGAACTCCATGTTTTCTTATGCAAATATAAACTATCCTAAAGTAACTGAAGCAAATTCTGCGAGAAAATTAACTGAGTTAGAGTCTATTTTAATATTCGCTACAAAATTCCCTCCTTGAACCCAAGAATAAAGTAGCCGTCTTACTCTCAACGTGTGTACCGAGGCTTTGGCAAAAGAAACAATTCTTAGTAAACTTGATTCTAAATCAATTTAAATGTTATAGCAAATAAATTGATGTTTAGCCTTTTGTTGAATCGATTTTAAGAGATTCAACACAAATTAGTAGAATTAGGAATCTTACTTTGCTCAAAGACAAAAAATCAAAGGTTAAACCTTCGCTGGTTCAACTCCAGAGGCAATTCTGCTGCAAGGAAACACCAAATTAGGCGTTATCATAAGAAAGTTCTTTAACGATGAACCTACCGTAGTCTAAACACGAAGAGTTCCACAATCTATAAAGAAATGTAAACTGACAAACTACCGTATTCTTGATTTTTCACAAATCGCTAAATAATATTCAGCGGTAACACAAGTGCCTTATTAACGTAAGCACGGGCTGAATAAGCCAAAAAGTTGAAATAAGCGAAATGAATAAACAAGTCTGCTTATTTATGTTTCTCATTAGGAACGAATTTCTGAAGCGTTGCACTTGACGTCCAATGAATTAAGGGAGAGCTGCAAATATTTCGCTAGTTCTGTTCAGTTGGAAGTTTAACGACGGACGAAGAACAAATGTCTACTAGAAATGGCACCTTGACATAAAATCAATGTTTTCAGACATTATGATTGAATTTTTTTATAACATTTAAGTAGCATGAGCATGCAGTCATACGGCTCCCTTTCATGTGAGGCGACTATCTTATTTCTTTGCCTTAGATAGAAGTTGTTTACAGATTTTGCTACTTTAATTTTACAAAAAATAAATAGGTCCAGTCGAGGATAAGCGGTCACTGACACCAAAGATCCAACGCCAACTCCGTGTAGAACAGGTGTTCTATCTGAAGCTGATGCATTGCCAGTCCCGTTTTTCGCCTCCGATAATCGCTTCTTATAATGGTTTAGAGTGCATATAAGGCAACCTGTTTTATGACAAATCAGTAAATATGGATTTTAAGTTTATTTTGTGCTTACTAGTACTGCTAATATTTATTTTACACGGTATGAAATAAAAGTTTCAATATAATTATATACTGTAGCACAATTTGTTAACGTTCATATAATATGGTTCAAGGTTGAAGTATTTTAATTTATGTCCCGAATAATTTGTGCATAAGTACTAATATTGAATTCAGCTTTTTAATTTGCAAGTAGGTACAGGTAAATGTCAGTTCTAGGCGATATTTCGTCTGTAATAACGAAAACGTACTTGATAATTACACGCTACGGACGCACTTCGCTTAAGGAAATATCTATGTTTTATTACTTTTAAAATTTACCTTTATCTATTTATTTACTGAATTATTAATAAATCATTCCTTTCAATAGATGAGAGCGTACTCTGCCTAGTTGCAGCGTAACACTACTATGTTTTAATCTGATAGACATTTAATAATAGGGGTTAAAGTAGTGTCAGTGTATTAGTATTCTAAACGTCGTTATAGCGATCGGCTCAGTTTTGTCCTCCATATTAATTTGAAATTGATTACAGAAGCTTTCCGTACAAGCATTAAGAGTGGCACTTGTCTTTACAGTTTACGTAAAAATCATCCTGACCCATAAATTATTATTTTATTTAGTACAAAAATCTTGTAATTCCAATCAACTTCCTTTTCAAATTTATTATCTATAGGCTCCTAATCCATAACGCATCAACACCAATATCTTAACATTAGAAAATTTCAACGAGCCGCATGTCGGAGCGGTCAACATACAAGTTTAAAACGCAAAGAGTTCCACGCAAGGGCTCGTTCCCCGACCCGTACGTATATTCGAATACTAAATTTAGATTTATGTTCTGGGTCTGGGTGTTTGTATTCGTCTTTATATATCCAAGACACATACCACAATAAAAATCTTAGTGTGAAAATATGATTGTAGATAGCGTTATCCTGTTTGTCACTATTTTCTGTATGCTAAGCCTTACAGATTTCCTACACAAGAATTATACCAGAAGACCCAATTATTAAGCGTGTGAAAACTATACAT
>DWNE01009205.1:0-11043 GCA_018249875.1 Cecropterus toxeus | reverse complement strand
ATAATTTAGTATAGCTTTAGAATTAATTTTATGTCAATTATGTTCTATTGTGTTTAATATAAAAATTAAGACTTGACTTGGGAGAAATAAATGAGAACTTAAGATTTAAAAAAAAAATATATATATAAACATAGTTATATATGTTTATATATTATAGATTAACCTGAAGGCTATAGGATATAATTATATTATCATACTCTGTTCGTTTTTTTTATGCACTAGCAGGTGAAACTGCGAGGCATAACTAGTTGTAGAATAAGGTGTAACAACAATCGATTATTTCACAATAAATAGGTTTGAGTACAAATCAATCACCGTCCATGCATCAGTGTCATCTTTGGCCTCTGTTAATTGACCTCGAGGTTTTGTACCATACAAATTAGTCATCCTTGTATTGTAATTCTTCTTAAAACCGTAAAAAAAATTTCGTCTTCTTGAATGCGAATTTCAACACGCTTTGACGTGCAAGACTGTGGTCTTCTAATTCCTAGAGAAAATCTGTGACACAGAATCAGCGAAGACTGTATAAACATCTCCATTTAAAATTTTCCCTTTCATCCCTAATCGCTTGATTATTGACCAGTCGTTTCGAATTCGTTCTTTTCCGCTATTCCAGTCTTGGAACCGAAGACGTCATAAAATGGGTGGTAAATGACGCGTGAAATTAAAAACCTGTTACATAATCTTTGGCTCGTTCCGCACGACTCTTCGCGAGACATTCATTAATCTTCGAGCTCAGTCACGTTTTAACTCATATTGAGGCTTGAAGGAGCCTTGATGCCTTTGAACATTATTCGTAAGTTGCAAAATGCTGCAGCCTGTACGAGGTGAACACGAGGAAATTAGGCAATATTTGTTTCCTACTAGTCGTGACGTTTGAAGCTTAACCTTTTAAAAGCTAATCGTTAATGCATAGTTTTTGTCATTTGATGGTCACTGGAAATTAATCAAAGCAATTTCAATTTATTTTTATCGAATTATTTTTCAAAGATCAACAAGCTACAACTCGGTATTTCTTTTTTACGAAGTGAAGTTTAAACTTGTTAGCCTTAAATGCTATAACTGAGAAATTAACATTCACAAATTGTACAATATATTTGATTTTGATTATACAATAAAATTTATTGAACTATGTGTTTATCTGTAATCTACTTCAAATAAAACTGAAACTATCAGACAACCAGTTTCCAGTTGCCGTCAAATTTATCTGAGTCTTCAAGCTAGTAAATAATAGTAAAAACCCCACATAACCTGGCGTCGCTCGAGAACGATAAAAAACGTTAGGTTACATGTGGTGAGGTGCCACGCAGTAAGACCAAGATAATTTCTACAGTCTAAAAGTTATCGTGCCATCAAAACGGCGAATTTAATGAACAACTTTAATTTATCTTCCAAAATGTCATATGACGTGACTCCGACTCCGTAGCATGAAGTTCTTGCTCAAAAATTGAAATTTAACCCGTCCGAAACAGAATTCCGAGAACGACATGAAATTTGGAAGTTCGTGTCGAGCGTTACCCTAACATGACTTCGCTTAACTTGGTAAAGTCGACAGTATCTGAGTTAGACTTGGTAATATTCGCTTCACATGACTTTCAACCGGAGGAGTTTTGAAGGGTATCGATATAGATACGAGCCGAATGAATGTGAAATTAATTCTCGCGTTTAGCGTTTAATTACGTTTGATTAATGCGCGTGTGTTTGACATTTGCGATTGGTTTATGAGGTTATGGAACGGTCGAATCTCCATTAGTGTTTAAACACTACACGTCTTAAACAATAATGTAAATGTGCGAGGAAAATTTACGTTTGAAATAAAATTTATTGATATTATGGTACGGTATTTAAGTATTATTTGCTATAACAGCGAAGACTAACTTTGGACGGAAATTTTGCCAATTCGCACTTTCGTCTCGCGCAGATGATGGACGCGGATCATGATCGCATTATCTTCGTACTGGTTGCCATAAAATTGCCATGCGTTAATTGTAAAGACTGTAAAAACGTCGGAATTCTGAGGAAAATAAACTGGCTAAGCCGTCACTGAATCAATGCATCTGCCTTAAATTACCAGCTAGTTACATGTAGGTGTGTCTATTAACATTGAAATATTCAAATATATTTTGATAGAATTACCACGATCGGTAACGACCACTTATCGGCACGTGGACGTATTTGTTTGCTGCTTTTTACAGAATAAAATAAAGATTTTATATTGAGACTGTAGTAATTAATAAATAATTTATTATTTTCACAACTAACACTACGTAATTAAAAAAAAATCCACTGAAGCCTCTAGAAACAACTGTTTAATAAATGTCGGATTGTTCCGTTTGCTCGACAAAGAAATGCTTGGACAAAGGCACGCTAACGGTAAAATTAGAGGCAGTGTTTAAGTTCTTTCATTACTAACAAAACTTCAGCTGACAGATTCGTGAAATTTAACATGTGCATAATTATGTGTTCATTGTTTCAGGTACGTTGAACGTGTCGGTGTCATCGGTAGGCATGTTAGTGTGCGACCATGTAAGCTAGGGTTGTTAACCAAGATTATATAGTCCATACATATAATAAAAAAGGAGATTCTGCGTGTCCGTACATTGCATATTTTTATACAAAAAACAACAAATTGAGAATTGAGAATGACCGATCATGATGAAAAAATTCCATACATAACACAATACATAATTCCATACAAACCACATAACACAAAAATTTAGTTCAAAGACTTTTTTAAGATTGAGAATAATATATTTATTAGTCGGATAGTGTAATAAGATAGGTTATTTTTAAATTAACTTTTTTTTTCAATTCTATGGTACAGTTTTCATTTTTATTGATATTGGCCTCGTGACTCTTTTTGTCAATTTTGTTGCAATCTACGTAGAGTTGAAAAAAAAACGTTGTATATTATAGTAACCCGAAAAAACGCTGCCAACCCTTATATAAACACGGCGAGGTCGTGCGATCCTCACAGTTTCATGTTTACACACACTAGATGAGAAGTGAGGCGTGAGACCATCGTACAATTTAAAACAATCATTGTGAACACTCATGTGTGCTAACATAGTTGATGTCTGATTTGACTCCTCGCTCAAGATGATTTTTTGTTCGCGAACAATTGAAACGTGGAGCGTTGAATGCGATTACGGTACCGGGAGTACATTATTATTCAGTCGTGATAAATGTGACTGAATGAAAATAGGCAAGTGCCCTTAGTACGAGTTTAGTACTTTTCCTCAAAACAATCATTTGTTTATATCAGCGTTTCGCAAATTATGTGTTATTTTCGCAACCCAGTATCGGGCCGCGACAATAATGTACCGAGTCGTAGCGATTTAATTTGTATACAGTTAGTAATAAAACATGTTTAAAGTGATTTTAAAGGTAAACCCTTCTAGATTTTTTTTTGATGTGAAATATCTATGGCACAGCGCAGGTAACCCGGATTCTGGCGTGGCGATGCTTGCATATATTTATTTTTGCGCCATATGGTATACTTTGTCTATTAATTACCGAACAAAACAAATTCCACGAGTTGCGGTGTCTTACAATTCGTATCAGAAATGTACCAGAAATATTGGTCCACCAAATTAGAATCTGAAGAAAAACAAAATTATTTATTAATACACGCAACCATGTATGAAGCTTAAACTATTTTTCAAGTTGCCTGGGAAACCGGAAACGACAGATTTTTATGGGAATTTTGATTTAGGTCATTAACGGAGAAAACTAGATTAGCTCATACTCTGAAATATTGTATTGCAGTTTGCGAAAAAAAAATGTATGTAGTCAATTTTATTCCTTTAGAATGTGACGACGATGCAGATGCCTGTGAAACCCTAAACCGTATTACGTTGCCCTTAATAGGCCTCAAGGGACCCTAATGATCGGAACTATAATGCACGGGCATTACCACCATACACTACCAGAAGTACAGACAGAAAAAAAGAAAACTTTAATTAAAGTTAACTGTATATTTCATTCATTCTGTAATTTGTAAATTCCGCTATGTATCATTATGTAGCTCTTTGAGTAATTCTTTGTATGCCCATGAATAAAATGAGGTAGAAACAGGACTTAATGACATCGGTCATAAAAGCGAAATTTTACACCTATTTCTAGCGTGATGAAATTCTGGCGTTTCGGTAGAATGGTGAAGTTGCCAGGTCACTTTCGAATGAGGCGCCCTTAGACCTCGGGTGTAGCAACGCATCTGTGACTACGTAAGCCTGATGTTATCCGGGATTCATTACAGGTTTTCATGAGTAGCAGTAGCCACGTTATTATCAGTTTACGCATTACGCATTACGCGTTGTACCGTATGCTCCTTTACTACTTCCATATTTAAAAAAATATGTTGGTATAGTCAATAAAGTTGAAGTGTTAAGTGCATCAGGCTGACCGGTCGCCAAACCATTGCGCTGTAGACTAAAGTATTTACGTATCTTTTCACTTGTATCTATGTATTACAACTAGTATTATAACGTTATGTTTAACGATATAGTTCGATTTGTCAATTCGTGTATTAAATGTTTATCATATAAGGCTCAAAACCATCAAACTTTAGGCGATTTAGGTCGGCCAATAATTGCTCTCGGCTATTCCAAATGATTTCGGTTGACTTAATGGGTCCATTGCCTATAAGCCGACAACAAAATAGCTACATATTGGTATTTATGTGCTGTTTTTCAAAATATTCTATTTTTTTTATGTCTATTTTTTCTCTTGATGCGTGTCACAGCAGATCTAGTTAATAAAATTTTCGGCCCCACGTTGGGCGCCAGTGTAACCGTAAAATAAGGATTTAATTTGCAATAAAATCATGCAACGGTGTATATATATTTTTAATTAAAATTCTCTGGTTAAATAAGTACAAATATTAATAATGTCAAAGCGCTGTAATTGATCCTGCGCACTGTACAGTTCCGGTTTAAAGGGGAAGGATAATGCTGACGCGTATTGAGCGCCGATGTCGCCAGACAACTTTCAACTGAAGCTTATTATCTGTCTGGGTTTACATAGTGTTCGCTATATTTATACCGCACTCATTATTTCCAGCACTATACAATTAAAACAAGGGGTAAAATTCAATTATGTGTATACACGGACGTAGTTGATACAGTTGTATTTGGTATTCACAGATAAGGGCCTTGCAGTTTATCCGATACGATACAAGTATCGGTCGCCGATAGGTGATACAGATACATGTTATATAATGATAAGCGTCACTTGTCATATTAGTATGTAGAAAGGAACTGGGAAAGGAACGTATTTGCGATAGACAATTGAGCGGGCTACAAAGAATCCAAAAAAAGATCTTTTAGATTAGTAGTAGTTGTAAAGGGCGACAGCGACCTGCATTCGATGGGCTGCATGCACATTATTTATACAGAAAGATTTTCATTCATAAATTACCTGAGACTTTATAAAACCTTAATGTTCGAAGACGTCATCGGATAGTATAGTGTGTTAACTCTTTAATGTCTTCTGCCAGTATTTATATTGAGCGGCGATGCTGCGTCAGACAGGAACTTCCGCTCTCGATGTTTGCCGTTACTTAGAAAATAATTTTATGAGATGAGATTTACAAATTACTGTGTATTTATAAGAGATAATTATACGTTACATTCTTCTCAGATTCCAAGAAAACGAATGGATTTATTCATACGTTCATTTGCTCGTACATATACACTGTATATGTTGTGGTGTAGTGTGTATACTGACCGTATAGTCAAAAATATTCAATATATTATTCTTCTAGTTTCTGAATTGAAACCTCAACGTTACACTCTAACCTTAGCAGGTCGTTTATATTAGCATGTTAAGAAAGCAAAAAATCTAAATGAAGCGACTTCTTCCTTTTTTTTACGCAAATTAAGGCATTCGTATAAAAAATGAAAACTTCTTGAAATGAACAAAACATTTATTTTTACTATTTTTATAATTGATAATATATTACAATAACATACTATAGCATCTCAAGTTACATAAAAGCCAATGAACGTAACAGTTCCGTTCATTGGTTGTAAGTGTAACCCGACGCTTCTGTTGAATACCGTTCCAGTCTCAACGCCAGGCTATATCCGTACGCTGTCGTTGTCAGCCACTTCCGGCGAGTGAGATGATGTGAACGTGTAGCGTAGGACGTTTTTACGTCGTCAGACCTCGAGATGATACGTTTATTAACCTATAAGGGAATTACTTTGTCTATGCACCTTTACGGGGAATTTCAGATACGAAATTACATTTTTGGGTATAATATTGAAGTAGCACACGATCATGCTGTTCACCTAATGGTGTTTAGTTGCTGTCGCCAATGGAGTCCTCCACACAATTTCATATAGAACAGGGGTTCTGTCTGAAGTCAATCACACATCTGATCAGTCAGTCTCGAGAACGAAGGTGGACGACAATTATGAAAGTAAGCTGCCAGCCACACGCGAAATGCAAGGATTACCTTATGCTACAAATGCCTCTCTTATCATAACTGACGAAGAACACATTGACTCTTCGCAACCCAGTGTAGTTCGACCGGGGAGATACCACCGCCACATCTTTTTTGTAGAGTGAAGCAATTCTTGCGTTTCGTTGGAAGGGTGTGGTTGCCGACTCACTTATATATGAGGCGATCGTCTTTGTCCGCGGGGGCGGCAACGTATCTGTGATCGATTTTGGATAAAAGTTTTCTATATGGGATAACTTACAGATGTGCATAGACGGCAGTGGTCACTTACCATCAGGTAGACTGCATGCTCGTTTACTACTTCAATCTGATAAAAATACCTGCACTTTAAAAGGCACGTGTCCGCTCAGCCTATATCCATTCTATGCTGTCATTGTCACCCCAGTAACGAGGGAAACGTGGACATGTATTGTGGAGAACGCGTCACACGCAAGCGTGGTTCCTTCAGCCGTCATCGGCAGACGGTGTGTCACGTTTATTAGTCATTTGTAGGGGAATAACGTTATCAATGAGTTATCAGGTGCTATGAAATTAGTCTATGGGTTTATTTGTGTGATAGCAGCAAACGATCTAGAATTTTGGTAGTTATAACACTGTTTCTAAACCCATAGCCACACTAGGATTTTCTCCTGTGTCGTGGGTGCCATGGACACACAAAGACGAATACACAAACAGACCCAGAACCGAAATCTAAACTCATAATTCAGATGCCTGTTTGGCCGGGGATTGAACCCGGGACCCACTGTGCGTTACATCGGTATGATAACCGTTCGGCCAAGCGCTTGACACTTCAGGTGCTAAATGTTACAGTGTTTAGATTTGATGGATGTGTTAAGGCATATATATATGTATGTGAGGTTCTTTAAATAGTATTCATGTATCCGTGCCATTACGACGAGTTTTTTACGTTTCCTCAAAATAATGTCTTCGCCCATCATTGTGAAGTACATTGCAAGGTATGGCCGAAAATCAAAATGTAAATATTTAATGTATTGTACACTATGATGTATAGGTGAAAACGTAAACAGTAATTGTTTAGTTATAAATTTGTACTAACTGTAGTCGATTTCAGATAGAACTTCGTTTCCTACTTCAATTTGTAGTTTGACAGATCGAAGTAGCAAACGAGCATGCAGTCCACCTGATGGTAAGTGGTTACTGCCGACCTTAGACATCTGTCAGCAACTTCATATAGAACAGGGTTTCTATCTGAAATCGATCACAGATGCGTTGCTACTCCTGAGGAATGAGATGGACGCCTCATATAAGTGAGCCGGATGAACAGGATGTATTTTGTAATTGGTATTTAACACAAGCATTGTCAAAAAAATATATACAGTTTACTTTTATCCTGAGTATCTTTTTAAAAAAGCTTTATATTTTGTTGTGTAAATATGCACCTACAATGGAATAAAACGTAGATTCGGCGAGACATAGTTATTAACAGGGTATATAAATGAGTAATTTAGTGTTGAGTAATGCCTAGCGGCTTTAAAATGGTAATATACAACTTATTATGAATTTTGGTTTTCGTTTTCCACTGGTAATTGGAGTTGGAATTTGAAGTATTAATTTTAAAATAGTGTTTTATAAATTTATTCTTATTTAATATCAGAAATTATCATGTAAAACGAAAAGACAAAAAAAAATGGTTTTTCTCAAGACATACATTCGCATTTTGAACCGACTTCGAAAAGAAATGGTTCTATGTTCGACTGTATGTTTTTTTTTTGTTAGTAGTATTTTATTTGTATAGCTTTGTTCCCTAGATCGCATTATGTTATTGGAAGGGGATTATTCCGTCGTCTTTAAGCTAACCGGAACCGATATCGGGTATTCGACTGTGAATGCCGGTCGAATGGCGCAAAGCTCCTTACCTATGGCCAACTGGCTGTAGCTTATGATGGTTATGTGTACCATATATTTCTACGTACATAGTAAATCAGAGCAATATGCGACTTCAGCTTATCCGGAATTATAGGTAGGATTCTTTGTGATTGGACTCGGAGGAACCACCGCTCAACTAATAACAACATAATGTACTCTTCTATTCTGGGTTAAAGCGAGTATGTGTTGATATACCTACTTAATATCGGGTATTCCAGCTTAGTTCTCTAGTCTAAGTTTAGTCTTTTTTTTAAGAATGAAGGAGTAAACGGGCAGCAGTCCATCTTATATGGTAAATGGTTACTGCCGCGAATGGACATCTGTAACCAGCTTCTTAATGAATAGGTGTTCTGTCTGAAGTCGATCAGATGCGTTGCCACTTCCAAGGTCTAAGATGGTCGCCTCATATATAAGTGAGTCGGCAACCACGCAACGAAACGCTTTAGCACGCAAGAACAGCTTTAGAAATAAGTGTGGCGGTGGTACTCCCGGTCGAACTATATTGTTTCTAACAGGAGTCTTCACCTCAGTCTAGCTTCGTCTTAGTCTACTACTAAGTGTTAGTTAGGGTGGCAGCAGTGGCCAATCTCAGGTAAGACTTAATCTTAAAGGGTTTTTATATTTATCCTTAAACGGAAATATATCCCCAAGAACAACGGGCAGGTCTACACTTTATAAAATCCTACTTGAAAGCCTTTTCTTTGTAAATGTTATTGCTATCTCCAATAGAAAACTGCAATTGAAGACAGTAATGGTCCATATAACGGCGCACATTAATCGGAACAAACGAACGGAACAAGACAAGAGCTACCATAAGTTTCCTCGGAGCTTCGCAACTCGCCGGTCTTGGAATCTATACGATTAAATAAAATTGTTTCTCTGTGATCTGGAACTAATTGTCGATGTAATTGTAATTTTGACGATAGCAAAACGATTAAATATTTTTTTTGTCTGTGGTCTTAAATAATGTAATTGCCTAACTAATAAATGCGTTTCTTGCCGGATCTTCTCAGTTGAGGTCGCGTTTCGATCCGGCGGTAGTGTAAGAAAATATTTTAACTGACAATTTGTAAGTGCCCCCGTAGGCCTATGCAATAAAAAAGACATAAAGTAATTACTGAAAGCAAAGTGCACGGTTTTGTTATTTGTAGAAATTGATAGGAGTTGTCTGACTTTAGGAAAAAATCTTGGAAAAATTGTGTATCTAACATTATGAGTTTATTAGGATTCCTAAAAACAATAATTGTTTACGTTTTCGTCCATTATTTCAAAGTACATTGCAAGATGTGGTCGAAAACGAAAATTAAAACGTAACTTTATTAAAGCGTCTTCTTGCTAGAAATATTTAAATTGACGTCTCACTCATTATAATTATAATTTGCCATAAAAGTTAAATGATTTAAAGCTAACATAACTCCCTTGGAATGATTAGTGCTACCAATTGCTTTAGAATTATTTGTCATCTCGTATGTCTAACGTATCGAAATAATAGAAAATTATACATTAGCTGTATAATTTTCTATTATCAGAAACTATGCATCGCACTGCGAATATATGAATATATTAGAGAGTGTTATTCTAACAATGCGTTAAGAAGTTAATATAAATATATAGGTATCATTATTCCTTTCATACGTGATGTTGACAATATAAGAGCTCATTGTGATTAATATTTGTATGAATATTTTAAAGGCGTATGTAATTGCTTTTTCCGCACGATGTTTATGTTTAAACTGCACTGTCTTGTGCAAAAATCAATGATTTGCGTGATCTTTATGTAAACACGGTTGCAAAATTCTTACCTATTGCCGACTCAATAGATGTAGCTAACAAAATGAATTAGGTTATGAAAATATTACAATATGATAGGATTTGTTAAAATTATTTTAACGGCAAATTCTGTCGGCGTAATACGGAGGGCATTACGCAAATATTAAAATCAAGAAAATTGGAGTATTTGATTTAGATCCTAGTATTTGAGTTGCATTGATAAGGTTATTGTATTAATAAGTGTTTGTTGCATTAATAAGTGTTAATACAATTATTATGAGGACCCGCGTGCCGGAGCAGTCACCATACCAGATATATACCAGGTCACCTGATAACGCAGTGGGTTCGATCCCCGGCCAGACAGAAATCTGAATGAATTTAGATTCTGTTCTGGGTCTGGATGTTTCTGTATTCATCATTGTGTGTCCTTGTTACCTACGTAACGGCAAAATCCAAGTGTGGGGCCATGAGTGTAGAAAGCGTTTTTTTAAGTATAACTGAGAAGGGAATAAGGATATGTATGCGGTTTCGGCAATATTTTTTTTTAATTTGACTATGGTGTTTTATCTTAACGAATAATGAAGATGCCGACAAGTACACAACACGTCGACTTAATGCAAATCGGTAGAGCTGTACGAATACCGGAAAAACATTCGATTATTATCTTTAAAACTCAATAAGTAAATTAAAGCATAATTTATATCGCTTTAAACGGCGACATTAAGAGCAGTTTATCGTTCGCGATTGCAAAAAACATATTCGCCATACACATTTTCATTCGGCGACCGGCACAATTTTGTGCATTTACGAAACAATTTGTAACATTATTCGCCGGCAGTAATGACCTGCTTTTATTTTTACCGACTTCCAAAAAGGAGGAGGTACTCAATTCGTCTGTATTTTTTTTTTTTTTTTTTTTT
>DWNE01009204.1:0-11044 GCA_018249875.1 Cecropterus toxeus | reverse complement strand
CGCTGAGTTTCTTGCCGGATCTTCTTAGTTGTGGTCGTGTTCCGATCCGGTGGTAGTGTAAGAAAAAAATATTGTAACTGACAATATGTAAGTGCCCCCGTAGGCCTATGCAAAAATAAAGACATTTCATTTCATAAGGAAGTCAGTTGTAATGTCTTACATTGTGTGTTAATGTTAATGTTGATTATGTATAACTTTTAGAGCTGATTACAATGAATTCATCTTGTCGAAAGTAATAAGATTTCGAAATAACTTTAATTTCAAAAACAACTGGCAAAGCCCACTACGGAGTGTGCGATGCGTTTTACCATGTCAATCGTGGTGTACCTACTGCATTCTTTAAAGTTTCTTAATCTTTTTCGCTTTTCTTTCTTTTCTTACCTTCGGTTTCGGCCAAAATGTGCCGAAGTTTTGGCCAAAGGCGAAGCCGAAGCTTAGGAAACTAATAATTTCTAATTCGATACCTTATATAGAAAATATATTAGTCGAACAAAAATTGCGCCATAATCTTGCAGTATCTGCACAGAAAAGTAAGAGCTTACAAAAGATATTTCTTGTTTGTGATCAAATTAAAGACAAATAAGTACGCAATAAAAAAAACTAGTAAAAAATGTGTTATGTTGACGAAGACGAGAATTACGTGCCTTGTTAGTGACATAAATGACGCAATAGAAGCGTGACACCCAGACAGAAGATCTAACAAATGGTGAAAGTTCACCGCCGGGCCTCTTGTTTAGCGATGGCGATGGCTTTGTCGATTTTATCAGCACTTTGAATGTCACAGCAACAGATATCGGCATCGTACTAGAAATTGCGTATTGGAAATGCCGGATGTAACCAAAATGGTAGGAGTAAGGCGTTTGCGTAAAAATGTAAGTTAAGTTTATATGCGATATTTATTTTCTTTTTTTGATGCTTATGTAACGTTGTTTAAGTCAATGCCGCGTCGAATTCTCTTAATTCCGTTGCTTTTTGTTTCTTGTTCATGTTGTTCAATGTTTGAGGATACAAAAGTTGCAATGGGGGAATATTTATATATTAATTTTTTTAACAGTAACTTTATTTCATTCATTTTTTTTCGTTTTTCACATTTGATTAGTTTTCGTTCTCTTAAATTATGTGCTCTGTTTCAAGTCAAAATGTATCTTATGAACGCAATTTTTGTAGCTAAATCGCATTCGAAACTTTTTACATAAGTGTTTTGACTAATTTGGTGTAAGTTGGGGTTGCCTATAATTGGAAAGGCACCAAGTTTTTCCTTTTCCTTTGCTGTATAATAACACTGCTGTGTACTTTCCGTTAGCGATCCTTAAAAACCAATAAATAAATAAATAAATGTTACAATCATATTAAGTTGTACCATGTGATATTAAGTACCCCTCAATTACATAGATAACTGTTTGGATTTTGAGATTGATACGAGTAATTGTGAGTCCCAAAATACATTAGGGGACTACGTATCTGAAGTTGATACCTGATTGACTCTTATGTTCCTAAGGACTCAAGAGTGGTGTCTCGTGTTACGCACTGGTCAGGATTGCTGGTCTAAAAAACAGAGTACTCTAGATTTAATATTTTAGTACGTAGTTGACTAAATGGGGAAATTTAATTCTTCAAATGTTTGTTTCAGCTGTGTTTAATGCATTTAAACACATAGTGACTTCTAGCTTACAGTGTTATTTTAGTCAGGACAATTGCTTCACGGACGTTCTTTAAAGTAAAACACTATATTTTGTTTTGTAATTTTGTACCATAAACTCTATAACTCGATTTTTGGCACCTCTCCTTCAACTTACAGACATTCTACGATATTTGTAAATTATCAGCGCAGCGCAAAAAATCTTAAGATTCTCTTGCTATATTACCGACATATAGTTGACAAGTGTTGAAAGCATTTATTTATTTGTCACTTATTAATTGGTTGTAGGGTTTATCAGACCGCAAGGCAGATCAGAGCAGTGATAGCCTAATGGTTGAAAATCGGTCTCTCAATCGAGGGTCCGGGGTTCGAATCCCAGGCATACACACCACTGATTTTCTAAAAATTATGTGCGTAATAGAATTTAATTATCACTGCTTTACGGCGAAGGAAAACATCTTGAGGAAACCTGCACATCTAAGAGTTCTCATGAAAAAAAAAGAGTTCTCAAAGATGTGTGAAGTCTACCAATTCGCACTTGGCCAGCGCGGTGGACTATGGCCTAAAACTCTCTCACTCTGAGAGAAGACCCGTGCCCAGCAGTGGGACAATAGTGGGTTGACGAGAAGATTTATGTGTAATTAAACAAAACGTTTGTATATTATTAAAGTAGCAAATGAGAATTTTATCCACCCGATAGCGAGATAACAATTTCGTCCATGGACATCGCATATCAGCTCCAGGTATATAATATAGGCTCCTATAAGGTCAAAATCTTATCTAATGTTAACTATAAGAGAGAGAGCTACCCCAAAGAACTAAATTGGAATGCCTCGAATACCTATGTCTATGATTTCAGTCTAGTATTGACGCGCATTTGATTTATTGTCGATATTTCGACCAAGTTGCATGTATCGTGATCACGGTGGAACTGCAGTACCCGGAAACCATATTTAAGCACTAGTAGACTTTGAACTTAGTCTTTAGAAGCTCTTCTAAGCCATTGACAGTAGATCGACACTACTCTGGCTCCGGAGGCTGTCCGAATTATCCGATTATAAGTTATATTAATTTTATCGAGGGGTAGTAACTACTTACAATACGACGGATCCTTTCAACTTAATTTCAAAACCTCAACAGGTACCCAATTACCGCAGAAAAGGAACCTTCAAATCATAATTGCCTAAAATCAACTCCATCACACCAGTGAATCAGCGAACACACGCCCAATCTTTCAGAATAACCAAATATTAACATGTAACAAATCCGAGAGCCGAAATACTTGTAAAGGGTGAAATCCATTTAATCCCTTCAAATAGAGCATGAAAATTTCAACAGAACGGATTAATGGGGCCTGACCTAATCATTATTTAGGATACTGGTCCATGTTTTATCCTGATTATGAAAGCGTATTAAAATTGGGAACCGTTTGAGATAAAATCGTCGTAGTGGATCGTTAATCCAGAGACTCACTCATTTCCGCTTTGTGGATATAACCTATCGTGTTGAAGTTCGCGATGTAGTATGTAAAGTGTGTATGTATAGTTAAAATTAAGAGCATAGCTAAATATTGTATTCCATTACATCAATCTACTGTCCACTCTGCGCTCGAACATACTACGAGTCTACGGTCCACTGCTCTCCCCTCTCTAAGGTGGTCTCCTCTAAGGAATTTATGCCAATAGTCACCAGTCCTGGAATGCTTGTTGGCTATTTCCCATCATCTGAATTTTGCCTTTCAGTCCGTATACGACATCCACGAGAAGAGAGAGAGTGGTGCTATTCAAAATCAAGACAACGCGGCACGCGAAAGGGCAACAGAAAAAAAAGTTCGTTAAATCCGCAACTAACATTGAGCATGTTACACGTGAACTTTTAATTCACTAGTACTCCCCGTCTTCCCTCCAATAAACCCTGAGATCAGAAGTTGGTCAGTATTACCTAATTGTTATAGATGGCTTAATTGTTGGTATAGTATCGAATTTAAACAACTCAAAAATGTATGTTTTATTCGGTAATATCTGTAATATGAATAGGTACAGGTATCTCTAATTGTTGGCATGGTGATTTGGTTTGGTTTGGTTGGCTTGCATTTATTTATTTTTGCGCCATTACCGGAACTATTAAGTATCAAACAAAACTAAACGGGCTGTGGCGTTAATTCGATTTAGTGCGGGGCACTGTGCGTAGATGGCGTTATCTTCACTATAAATGCTATATATTTAGTTCCTGTCACAATCTTTTCTCTTATGTGTATTACTTACACGATCACGATGTTTTACTCGTATCAGCTGTCCCGTGACGTCTTTTTAAAATAAATAATAGCTTAATAAGGCAGATTTTTAATATAAACAATAGAAAAGTGTGATATCTGCGTAGAAGTACTCTATAATCTATAAAGATTTATCTGTTATTTTTACTCTATAGTAACGGAATATATCGAAAACGATTCTTCAAAACTGCTTAATTTGTTATCGACGTAATTTGATATTTTTAGTATCGATATTATATTTTGTTTCTATACCGATTAATCAAACTTTCATTTTGAATTTGGCTGACATTGATCCATTATAACGTAAGGAGCAAGTCACGGCAATAAATTACTTGTAACTGAAAGAATATATTTGAAACAAAAACACAAAACAGCGCAAAATTACGTGTGAAATCGTGTATTTTCGTAAAAACGTATACTATATACTATATTACTTGCGCATTTAATAGATTTTTTTTTTAATTCTTGTTTAATACTTTTGTTACTTAACAAATTTTATTGTCCGTAATTGTTTGAATTTATTTATACTTTTAAATTTCTTTTATATTATAAACCCACCCCTACTTTTATTACACTGAAGTAGCAAACGAGTGTACTGTCCACCTGATGGTAAGTGGTTATTGCTGCCCACGGACATCTGTAAGCAACTTCATATAGAGCAGGGGTTATATCTGAAGTTGATTACAGATGCGTTGCTCCCGAGGTTAAGATGGTCGCCTCATGATTATATGTATAAGGGAGCCGGCAACTACACCCTTCGACCAAAACGCTAGAACTGCTCCACGCTAGGAATAGGTGTGGCGGTGGTACTCCTCCGTAATTTAGTATAGAAATGTTAACATTGTCACTGAAACACTCATATTGAAAAGGTATTAATGCCGTTGTAAAAAAGAGTTGATGAAGATAATGGATTTATACAAATGCGCGTCCGTTTTGTATAACAATAAATACGTAACAAAACTGAATAGAATTCAAATGTACGCATGCCCATTAGGGTTGCCAGTTATCGGTTTTATAATCGGACAATAAGATTTTTATCCCATCTGTCCGATGAAGAAAATTTTACAAAAGCGGAGTAAAGGTTATGGCGGTTTTTATGGATTTTGTCTTCTATTACACCAAAATGGTTCTAAATCGCACCAATACGTCTGCAATGGCTCTGTATTCAATACATTTACTGGCAGTATTTTCTGCACAGGAAATGTGTTTCCACAGGAAATAAATCGCCATGTCTTAATATTTTAATCATTTAGAAAAAAAAAAATATTACATAATTTATTACATAAAAATTGACTTGAGTTTCAACAGGATTTCTTGGGTTCAAAAGAAACATCAAAATAAGAAAAATATATAAAAAAAACTGTCCTGAATATTATTTCAACACATCAGGCCGCCCTAATACCATTGTACGCTTTACAGGATTTTCGGGGCGAATTGTTTAAATTTTTGCACAATCATAGTAAATTGCGAGAGCTTTATTCCTGAATGGAATGAAAGAAGATTGCCGTTTCATTCACACAGTGACGTACATCAACAGTTATTTCGCTTTTGTTTAAAATCCCATGGAATGGACGATGCGCGATTTTTTCCGACATTTCTGAAATTCGTATCAGTGTTACAAATTGGTGAATAATTTTTGAGTTTAAGTATTATGTGCTCTTATATCAAATTATTTATTTATTTCTAACGTGAAGTTCTTGCGTTTCGGTGGAAGGGTGTGGTTGCCGGCTCACTTTTATGTGAGGCCACCATCTTAGTCCTCGGGAGTAGCAACGCGTCTGTGGTCGACTTCAGATAGAACCCCCTGTTCTATATGAAGTTGCTTACAAATGTCCATGAGCGGCAGTAACCACTTACCATCAGATGGGCTGCTTGCTCGTTTGCTACTTCATATTTATTAAAAAAAAATGAAATTATGCATGGATGTAGCTAATATAATTGGTTAGTCTATAGGCTAAGGTTAATTTCTATGTATTTTCCGCTATTTAAAGATGGCAACTATTTTATCGACGTCACTACACCTTTGGTTTCAGAGTCATATTTTTATTTTAAATGAAAAGAGAACGCTAAAATATCTTACTTTTGATGACGTATGCAAATTTAACATTTAATTTTATATCCTTGCGAATTTCAAGATTTAGACAGTCCTGATCACTTTACACGTACCTCCAACGGTTAGCGAATAAACCCTAAATAAAATAAAAATATTGTTTTTTGTTACACAGCGGAGGACGGGTGCTTTAGCTAGTAAAACAATAAAGACAATTCAATTATACAAATTTATGGCTAACGATCAAAATGAAGCAAATACGTAGGTGTAGTAAAAGTGAGGAGTCGTGCCAATTCGATAAAGACAAGCGCCCATAAATTACTCCGTAAACCTGTAGGCGGAGTTCAGTTTAAGGCCCATATATTCGAAGATGACGTAGCTTCAAGGATTTATGAAACATTAATGAGGCTAATAGACGTTGTCACTGTAACAAATGAACTCTTAAGCTTGTCACAGGGAACCCTTTTGTATGCTAATTAGGGATTTTTAGTGTCGTTTTACATGGATTCCAATCCTTGGATGAATCCAACAAGGATTTCTCGTTATTTAATATCTATAACCCAGAATAGTAAGATAATCCTCATGAAACATATTCTTGTACAGTTGAATAACATGTTTTCACAAAAATACATCCGATTGTACTTAACAAATTAATAAAATATGCTAACATTTCGTTTTCATATTTTAAACTTGTTAAAAACCTGTTCACCAATTATATTCATTGTAATGTTTACAACTTTTATTAATTTACACAACAAAATAATATTTGCAACATTTATAGAATCTAAGATTGGACTGTAAGTCACACCTGTACCTACTCGTAGTTGTATTTCAAAACAATATTCTGCGGGACATTTCTGCCTGAGGAACACTTAATATACTCAATTGTTTTCTTCAATTTATGCAATGACAGCTTTAGGCCAAATGCTAACGATCGTTACAATAATAAATAAATGTTATTGATAGAAGCAGAAAATAAAACTGACGTAAATCAATACATAATGCATGATTTCTAAATTTAAATAATTTCATAACATTGTTCTCGCTTTTATCTTAATCTTAGTCTCATTATGTACACATATTATTGCGATACTTTATTTTAGGCCTAGGCCGCACTACGGAAAAACCGCTACAACGTTTAACCATGTGGGTTTATGAAACAAGAAACCGAATACAAGCGGCCGCACTTGCGGTTTTTTCCTGCGATTGATTTTAAAACCGTAAAATGTTACAAAACTGTCGCGAGTAACAACAACAAAATTTGTAATTCATAGAACTTGTGGGTGGACACGCGATTATTTGCCTAATATTGGCTGTCCATCGCGAAGAATTGTCGTTCGTTTCTCAAATCCTTGGGATGGACTCAATATTTGCGAAATTTTCGTTAACGTCTTCTTTACTTAATAAATATAACTCTTTTAAAATATTTTTTCAAACTGAAAACCACGGGTGGTATCGCGGTTTATAGTCGTAGTGTGTATGTTTCGATTGATTTCACGTTTAGGGCAGTTACCGCTCTCGAGATAAAAACCGTAGTGCGGACTAAGCGTAAGAATTGTTACAAAATCACATTAAGAACTAGTGAATTACGTAGTTTATTAAGTACGTTTGTTTATTGGTTCTGAGTAGAGATCCATACTCATTATCTATATCTGCATTAAAATACATTTCAAAAGAAAAAAACTTAAAATTAAAAAATGTTTTTAATTGCCTTTTGCGTGCAGTATTAAGATTTACTAAACATTTCAATATGGAAATAGTGTTATTTTGTTTATTTTATGCCTTTACGACTAATGGGACTAATGTGTCAATGTAGATTACCCCCGTGGCAGGGCTGTCACTATACATGAAAGGCAATGGGTTCTGGATTCGATTCCTCGCCAGACAGATATATCTATCTAAATGATTAATTTAGATTACAGTTCCGGTTCTAGCTTGTATTGTATTTGTGTTTGTATGTGTCTCTATCACCCTCGATACAGATAAAATCTGAGTGTAGAAAGCGTTATTTACCTGTAACATATAAAACATCATTCATTACATTCAATACAAATATGTACATTGATATATTTTCAAAAAAAGATGTTAAAATAATTAAAATCTCGCAGGTCTCAAATGACAATTTACACTATAACTAATAAACGAACATAATATTTCAGGTGAAGTAACCCTTGAAAGGCCTATCGAAGAAATCGCAGCCATATCACACGCTGGTACGCCGATCCTTCTAACAGTGGTGGCTGAAGAGGTGCGCTTGTCCCGAGAGGAGCCCGAGGCTATGTCTTCCACAGTCCAGCTCGCATTCATCCTGCCTGAGAGGGAAAACTCGCCGCCATATTTTGAAAATCAATTGTAAGTTTAATATAAATCATTGCCACTTGCTCTGCAATAGATACAAATGAGTAGATAGTTATTTAGTCCGCTTCAAGAGGACATTGCTGGTATGAAATGTAATAAAATAAAATGGAATGACTCTTTATTTTGTACAGGCCCACGGGGTTACTTACAAATTATCAATTGCAATATTTTTCTTACACCACCTTTATACTTCTCGTCAACCCATTATTGTCCCACTGCTGGGCACGGGTCTTCTCAGAATGAGAGAGTTTTAGGCCATAGTCCACCGCGCTGGCCAAGTGCGAATTGGTAGACTTCAAACACCTTTGAGAACTCTTTTTTTATGAGAACTCTCAGATGTGCAGGTTTCCTCGCGATGTTTTCCGTCACCGTAAAGCAATGATAATTAAATTCTAATACGCACATAATTTTAGAAAAATCAGTGGTGCGTTCCTCGGATTCAAACCCTGGATCCTCGATTGAGAGGCCGAGTTTCAACCATTAGGCTATCACTGCTCATATGAATATACTATTAAAGTATATTCACGGTTTATTCTTACCATACTACGCCTAGGTTTTTTATTGAGCTATAAAAAGTTAAAAGTACCTTGATAACTTTCTGTAAATGTTTAATGGAGAGATATTAATGTTGGCCGAGCCACTACCGTGAACTCATGTTTTTTTTTATTTACGCTGACTTCCCACGGTCTATGTTATTACTGACAAAAGTGGACCAACACACCTTGGGAGCTCTATAATCACAATCGAGGGAAAGAGCATTGTTTCTGTTGGAGCCGAAGAGTCCAAAGTTGCACGTGCGATCTGTCACGAGTCGTTGTCTGTATATTCAACGGTTTGTTGTGGCCTTTTGCTTTAAATCTCTTTCACTTTGTATCTTTGACAGACAAACTAGCTTCAAATGTCAATACCATTATATTAGATAGACATGCATCGTAAAAATCTGTGGGGTCCGTGGCTGTACTTGCTTTTCCGCCGCTTCGTCCGTGTGTACATAAATCATGAACCGTGGGAAGCCGTTATTATAGCGATGATTACATCAAACAGCTACAAATAAATTATTTCAACTGAAAATCACAGCTTTACTTTGATAGAATAAATACAGATATTTAATATTACACTATGATTCCCGACACAGCTGGGCAGACAATGCTTATTTAAATAGAAGTTTTGTATTTATTATCGTCGCAAATAAACATTTCTTGGAAATTGTTGTTTATACTTAATCACTAATGGTTTGAGGACAACGAGTAAGAATTGCTTACTACTTACTCCTGTATTTAAATGAGATACCTTTGTGTTTCGACTCCCGAAGTAGCACGACCACACTTATTTCTTAGTAAAATACCGTACAATCCACTTAGTGGGAAGTAGCGAATACCATTCATGAAAATTTATAATGAACCCTAAATAGACTTAATTCTTACCTGCGTTCGACAATAACGATGTTCTTACCCCTGAAGACTAAGTTGAAATACCTTAGTATAATCATCTCTTACTACAACTTTTGAACCAGAAGACGACCAGAAGACCAACTACTGATATAAAGCAAAAGGCGTAGTAGTGGAGCTTCCAGAATGAAACTAAGAAGAAGATAAACGCTTTCGACATTCATAGTTTCAAACTAGGATTTTCTTCCGTGTCCGATGCTATAGACATACACAGAGATGAATATACAAATACACAGACAAGAATAAACAAATTCATCTATCGGATGTGTTTGGCCGAGAATCGAACTCGGAACTACTACGTCTCAGATCGGTATGGTGACCGCTTCTCCACGCGGGCCTTCAAAGATTTTGCCTTTTCGAAAGATCTTTTTAAAACAATTATAAACGTAAACTCAAGTCCAATTATGAAACAGTACATAATTTTAAGAAGATTTGAGAAGAATACAATTTACGATATGCTTTATCTGTTTACTTTCTTGTAATCAAATTTGTTCTTGTATACGTAACAGAAATTCGTTAAAAGGTAACATTTGTAGAAACGGCGATAATTTTGGGCGTCTGCTCCTTATCGTGTTGTTGAAATAAGACTACGAACGCGGTTGACAGACTTTATCTTAGTAACTTAAAAGGCGGAATTCTGAGAAGCAAATTTTACTGTTATTACATTTATATTTAAATTTACTTCTAGTACTTAAAAGCTTTTCATTGTAACCATTACCTATTGTATATTACTTTAAATGTATTTTTATGAAAGTTTATGACTAAAAAAGATAAGATTATTTTTTTATCTTGAGGCGGATGACATTGATAATTGAATAACTCTTTAAATAATATTGTATGTAGGAGTATGCTACGATGTAATTACTCTGATTTATAAATATTATATTGCAGCGTTAATAAATAATTCATTCTATCATAAGGTTAAGTAATATGTGCATCAAATGCGAAAATCGTATGACACAGTCGTTTTTACATTGAAGTATAGCAAAGGAAGCTGCATGATTAACCGATGGTAAACGGTTACTCACACCCAATGACAGTTCTACTCCACCCTAAATATGATTAGAGTCGTACTCCAAGTTATTTTTTTTATTTTATTAATATGAATTACCAAACGAGCAAGCAACTCACCTGATGGTAAATGGTTACTGCCGCCCATAGATATTTGTAAGCAACCTTGTATAGAACAGGGGTTCTATATGAAGTCGATCACAGATGCGTTGCTACTCCCGAGGACTAAGATGGTCACCTCATATAAAAGTGAGCCGGCAACCACA